>JBBPBS010000170.1:7070375-7093629 GCA_037974835.1 Cicer judaicum
TATTCCAAATTTGTTCCTATTCAGAAATTTAGGGTTCTAATTTTTTCTCTTATAAAAAGCTGGAACATTATTATGATATCAAAATTTCATTTTTATATAATTCTCATTTTTAAATAATTCAAAAGAAAAAAAAATATTTTTATATGTTTCACAAAAAAGTAAGGGTGTCTTCAATTTTATTTTTTTAAGAACAAAGTAATTTTTTTCTACATCGACCTATAAGTTTTTTCATATGAAATAGAAAAAGAATAAATATTTTACATATGATACATAGGGAGTACACAAAAAAATATACTCACACAGGTATCTTTGGTGGCAAAAACATTCCATTTGCGCTTCCTCTTCTTCACACACATACACAACTTCCAGCCAAAGAAAACCAACTTTTATTTTCTTTGTATAATCAACATCATTTGTAAACATACTAGAAACCAGTAGAGGTTACTTTGAACATTTGTGTAATAAAAGGCAGAAAAATTTAATTCCCTAATAGTAAATTACTTAAGATTTATTGCAAAAACAATGTAAAATCCAGTTAAAATTAGTGTAAAACAATACAAGATCTAGAACTTTAGTTTATCTAATAAACAAAAAGATTCACTGGTTTACCTATAAATTGATGAAAAATTTAAAATAGGGAAGGAAGGAAAGAAACGAAAAATACTAAAAAAAATAAAAAGGAGAAGAAAATAGGTAGAGTGATCAAAGAAAAGCTAAGAAAGTTTAAGGTATTGTTTTCATTTTATTAGTTGTATTCTGTAATATATGAAATGAAGTAGTAATAAAAAATAAAATTTGTTGTCATATAAGAATGGTGTCTTAATGTAAGGAAGAACAAACTAAGAACATAAACAAATCTCTTGGTCCCTTGTTCCCTTCTTTTTCACTTCTCCTATTTCTCTCTGTGCTTTTTCTTTTGCGTTTTTCTTTCTTTCATTGGCAGCGGCTACAATGTTTCAGCAATTGCTTGCTTTTCCTTTTGTTAAATTAGGTTTAGTTATTATTATTATTATTATTATTATTATTATTATTATTATTAATATATATTACTTTTCAGTTTGATTTATTTTTATATATTTATTACTTCTCTGTTGACTTTTTCTTTATGATTACCTAAAAAATTTATTTTTTTGGATTTTAAGGTCATTGGTCCATTATAAGCTTTTTATTTTTAACTTTCATTCATTTTTTTTTTATTTTCAAATAAGTCTTATTTTATATATTAAATTCAATTAATTTTATAATAAAAATTAAATCTGCTAAATACATAGAGAAATTTTTTTTATTAAAAACTAATTGGATTTATTGCCTTTTAACCTATTAGTTGTCAGGAGGGGAAAATAAAAAAATGAGGGAAATTTAATGAAGAGATAGAATATATGGAGCCAATAAGACTTGTGTTTGGATTTGTGTTCCAATATCATTTCTCAAAATATTATTATCAATCAAAAGAAGTACGATTCTTACATTTAGTTTAAAATTTATTCGCAATAATCATTCCATATTTGATAGTTGTTTCATATTCGGTAGTTGTTCAATTAGGAAACCACTGTAGTCGTTTCATATTTGTTTGAGAGGTAACAATGAGTGCTTTTGTTTCAGAAAAAATTCTATTATTTGAAACAAAAAATCAAGTTTTAAGATTTAAAGGGTGTTTATTTCAAAAAAATTTAAACACATTTTGTTAGAAAAATATATTTTTGTTTAATATATATAAATATGTACATTGGTATTGGTATGTGGAGAGTATCATGTGATATGAGTAGAACATCATATAAATTGATATAGAGCATGTAACTTGATATGTGTATAGGGACTAATTATGAATTTCTTTTTCTTGTAAGGTTGTTGCATTGCGTTTAGTTATTATTTTGTTAGATTTAATTATAATTTTATTATTTTCTTTTTATATAAAGGCATAGTTTAACCTATTTAAAAAATGTAAAATATTCTATGATAGGTTGTAGGCCAGACTTAGGTCTAAAACATTAATCGTAGATCAGACTTTCAAAGTCCGGTCTGACTTATTCTTACTTCTAGTTACTTAGTCACAATATTATTTTTTATAAATTAATTAATGAAAATAGAAATATGAATTTCATTGGTACGTAATTAATGTCTCTTATATATTGTTTTCATAAAAATTTTAACATAATTATTATACAATAATCATAATGTATTCTATGAATCATACACTAAATAAATATTTATTTTTGGTCAATTAATTCAAAGAAAAATATCTATGTCATTAATATATGTGTCTCTTGAATATCTTCTAGATAAAAATTTCAAGAAAAATATAATACACTAATTATAATTATAACTTACTATAATATTATCTTTAAACGAGATAAATGCTTTTCATTGATATATTAGTTAAATGATGGTTTTTTACAAATCAATTATAAAAAAGTAATTATAATGTTTTAAATAAATTACACACAAGATAAATATTTTTTATTGATAAATTAATTAAAATATGATGTTTAGTTAATAAATTAATCAAAATATGATGTTTAGTTAATCAATTAATTAAAAGAAAAATATGAATTTCATTAATAGTTTATCTTTTGAATGTCTATATTATAAAAAAAATTAAAGAATATTATAATACACTAATAATAAATAGTTTATCTTTTGAATGTCTATATTATACAACATTTGAAAGAATATTACAATACACTAATAATAGTTTTCTTATAAAAATGTTTGTTAGTGATCAATTAGATAAAAGTTTGTTTTTCACAAATCAATAATTTGATGATTATGTATAATTGAATGACCTATTATACAGTAATAATTTATATAAATTAAATCCTATTTTGAATTGTATAGTTTTTTAAAATTAATACAATATATATATATATATATATATATATATATATATATTTCAGGAAATACATTATATTGTTGCGGTCTAAAATTTCGAGTTTTTTTCGAATTCAATGGAGTTGCCACCAAAATTTATTTTAAATCGGGAAAATATTGGAAAACCCTTAAAATATAATAAAATAATAAAAAAAGGTCTTTGATACCACATTTTGAGTTCGGGAGTCGATTATGCGTAGAGAAGGTATTAGCATCCTACGACATCCGTTAAAAAATGGTTACCTATAATTAATTGTGCAAAATTATATCAGCTTAAATATACTTATTTTTGTTTATTATTAAATATGAAAACAAATTATTTTTTATAAATGTCATTCTTGAGATAAAAACTTGTTTAAAAGAGTAAAAAAGAAAAATGTTTTTTATTATTGGGCTTGACAAGAGTGTGATCTTGCTCCTACATATCTCCCGGTGCGATGGAGAAATCAAAGCTACGTAGTTCTTCGTAGAAAATGTGGATTTGTTGATTGCTTTTAAATAAATTGTATTTTGTTATGAATTTTGACAAACATAAAAAAAAAAACTTGTTTGATTTGAATAATTGTTTTTAAAATATGAGTTTTAAGACGATCGAGTTGTACAAATCGTGTCTCAAAACTGAAGAAGTAAAAAGATGTCGCATCTAATTTAACCTTCTTAAGAATATTTTATTATTTTTTAAAATAGAGTTTCAAGACCACTAAGTAGTACAATTTGTGTCTTAACAACTCAAATAAACTATCACATCTAAATAATCGAATTGTTTAAAAAAATAAAAAAATAATTTTAAATTATCTTAATTATAAAAATGAGTTTTAAAACCATCAATTTGTACAACTTGTGTCCTGACAACTAATAGGTTAAAAGGCAATAAATCCAATTAGTTTTTAATAAAAAAAATTTCTCTACGTAATTAGCAGATTTAATTTTTATTATAAAATTAATTGAATTTAATATATAAAATAAGACTTATTTGAAAATAAAAAAAATGAATGAAGGTTAAAAATAAAAAGCTTATAATGGACCAATGACCTTAAAATCCAAAAAAATAAATTTTATAGGTAATCATAAAAAAAAAAGTCAACAGAGAAGTAATAAATATATAAAAATAAATCAAATTGAAAAGTAATATATATTAATAATAATAATAATAATAGTAATAATAATAATAATAATAATAATAATAAAAATAATAATAATAATAATAATAACTAAACCTAATTTAACAAAAGGAAAAGCAAGCACATTGAAATATTGCAGCCGCTGCCAATGAAAGAAAGAAAAACGCAAAAGAAAAATAGGAGAAATGAAAAAGAAGGGACCAAGAGATTTGTTTATGTTCTTAGTTTGTTCTTCCTTACATTAAGACACCATTCTTATATGACAACAAATTTTATTTTTTATTACTACTTCATTTCATATATTACAGAATGTAACTACTAAAATGAAAACAATACCTTAAACTTTCTTAGTTTTTTTTTGATTACTCTGCCTATTTCCTTCTCCTTCTTGTTTTTTTTAGTATCTTTCGTTTCTTTCCTTCCTTCTCTATTTTAATTTTTCCATCAATTTATAGGTAAACCAGTGAATCTTTTTGTTTATTAGATAAACTCAAGTTCTACATCTTGTATTGTTTCGCACTAATTTTAACTGAATTTTACATTATTTTTGCAATAAATCTTAAGCAATTTACTATTAGGGAAATAAATTTACAATAAATTTTCACATGAGTTGATGGTGATAAAAATTGTCATCATTTGAGTGAAAAAAAATCAAAAAAAATTACTTTAATAGTAATAAAAATGATGATCGATTGACCATTATTCGTTGTCTTTTATATCCTACATTCAAAAAATTTATTAATAATCGACATTAAAAATAGAAATGGAAGGGAACTAAATAATAATAATAATAATAATAATAATAATAATAATAATAGGCAAAAGAGGAGTAGATAAATGTATCACTTTTTTATTGTATCCTATTAAAAAATATTCGTTTTTTTTTCTCTTTTCCTTTTATGTAAAAAATAAATTATATGTTAAGATTTTATTTTTCTAAATTTGTCTGTTCTTAAAATTATTTTCTTTACAATATAAAATATAACTAATTGATTATAAACTAAGAAAACAAATTTAAAAAAAGGTTAAAAAATATAACCATCTAAAATGATGAATAATATAATATTTAGTGAGAAAAAATTGATGAAATATACTTTAACCATATTGAAAATATTTACTAAAATAATTTATTTATTGAAAGTTGTAGTGTAATATTTGACTTTTTTGTTACATATATTTGATTATTTTGGTATTATTGTATATAAAATATTTTAGTTTTTAGATATATGATTGATATTTCAATATCTATTTTTTTTAACCATATATATGATTCTAGAAGAACTCATATTAAATTGTATTGTGTTTACATTGGCATCTATATAACTCCCTGGCCCAATTGGAGACTGTGTACAACAGAAAGAGAGAGTAAGATACTAACCCAAACACACAATGACTAAATTTGTTTGTGCAATTCTTCTCATGCTTGTTATGGCTTTTGCCATCAAAGATACCTATGTGAGTGATTATATTCTTTCCCCTCTCTTTATTTTTAGTGTTCCTCTACATGGTATATATCATATGGTATCGTATATTATGAGTAATGTTATTAAAACATAATTTAATAGAAAATAAAACATAAATATAATATTTTAATATTTTATAACTTTGTCTTTTTATTTTTCATAAAAAATGTTATAGGCTGGTGGAGAAGGATCACTTCGTCCTGAAGGTAATAATTCAAGATAATTTTTTCTATAATTTTTTTTGTAGTCGTCCAAGAAGGATTCAAATTAATTTAATTTACTAATTTATCTTGTTCATAATTAATTTTATTTCATTTTTGTTTCCAGAATGTGCAGCTGCATGTGAGAAACGTTGTTCAGCAACTCAATACAAGAAGGCATGTTTAACATATTGCAACATTTGTTGTGGAAAATGTTTGTGTGTTCCATCTGGAACATATGGTCACAAAGAAGAATGTCCATGCTATAATAACTGGAAAACTAAGGAAGGAGGACCCAAGTGCCCTTAATTTTTGTTTACTCTTAGTCACGTTATTCATTATGCATAGATCTTTGTCAATGCATTTCTTTCCTATTTGAATTTTAATAAAATTTCTATTTCCTATGCTCAAGTGCTCAAGTTAATTCATAAGCTTGAATTTTATGTATATTTGACGAAAATTAAATATGCATTAAAATCAAATAAATCATGTTGTTTTTTGGTAATTGAAATAGTTAAGATAAAAAAATAATATACATATTTTGAACTGAAATAAATAGTAAATAATAATGAACTCAATTCACAAAGAATTACATAGTATACCAAATAAATGAGTATATATATAGTTGTTCGTTTTGTTTGTTGCGCTTTTTCGTGCGCGAAGTAGGCTCTTTTTTAAAATTTTATTGTAGTTATTTTTTTCTTGACATGCTTTATGTTTGGATTAATATAAATAAATTTCTTTTTTTCTTTCAAAAAAATATTGTAATATAAAAACAAATGTTGGATAAGAATAGAATTATCAATTAATAGAAGTACAAATCTTATATTTAGATTTAAAATTTTTCTGTAACAGTTTGTAAAAATAGTTCAGACGTGTGTAACACGTGCTACCGCGCACAATTATTTTGTTAATAGTTTATAAATCAAAACCCATAAATCCAATTGGTTAAGAAAGTAGTAATTTTTTTTTGTTAAGGCAGTTTATCAATTATGTTTTGATTTATAAGTGTTTAAATTTAATATAGATGTTTTAAATTTTTTTAAAAAATTAATACAATAATTGTAATTTTCTTTATAAATTATACAAGCAAAATTTTTGTTATTAACCGCTTAGTCAAAAGATTATTTTTAACAAGTTGATTAACTAAAATAGAGATATAAATTTCATCAGTACGTAGAGTCACTTATATATTGTTTATATAAAAATTTGAAAATAATTATTATTCAATAATCATAGTATATTCTATGGATCATAGACTTGAATATTTTTTAGATTAAATTTTACTAATTATAATTATAACTTAGCGTAATATTATCTATACGAGAAACAAATGTTTTTTCACTAATATAATATGTTAGTTAAATGATGGTTTTTTACAAATCAATTATAATACAATAATTATAATTTTTTATATAAATTATGTTCGAGATAAATATTTTATATTGATAAATTTATTAAAATACGATCTTTAATTAATCAATTAATTAAAAGAAAAATATATATTTTTATTGATAATTTATCTTTTGAATATCTATACTACGCAAAAATTTAAAGAATATTATAACATACTAATCATTGTTTTCTTATAAATTATATATAAGACAAATGTTTATTATTAATTAATTAGTTAAAAGATCGTTTTTTACAAATTAATAAATTAATAATTATATATAATTGAATGATTTATTATACACTAATAATTTATATAAATTAAATCTTATTTGGAATTGTCTGGTTTTTTAAAATGAATCCATTATCTATGTGTTTATATATATATTTGAGGAAGTATCTTATATATTATATTATTGTTGAAAAAGATTGTGTTTTTTATTCTTTAATTAGTGCATTAAAAATATTCTTTAAGACAATGTACAACAAAATGAGAGAGTAAGATGGAGTATATTTTTTATGTTTGGTATTGTTTTTGCCATCAAAGGTACCTGTGTGAGTATATTTTTTAGTGTACTCCCTATGAATCATATGTAATTTATTTGTTCTCCTTCTATTTCACATAAAAAAATTTATAGACCAGTGGAGAAGCATTACTTTGTTCTTCGAAAAATCTACTTGACACCCCTTACATTTTTGTGAAAAATACAAAAATATTTTTTTTTTATTTGAAAATTTGAACTTATATAAAAATGAAAATTTCATAGCATAATAATGTTCCAGATTCTTTTATAAGAGAAAAACTTAGAATGAAAAGCTAAAAATTCGAAACAATATATATATATATATATATATATATATATATATATATACCATTGGATACATTAAAAAAAAATAGATATTATCTACATTTTCAGAAAGAGCTTGTAACTATAAAAAGGTCAATTTTAGAGTGGATAAGATTGTAATGAAAATAAATTAACCGCCGACTTAATCTCTATGTTCCGAGTTCGATTTAAATGGAAGAAAAAAATTCGATAATTTTTAATGGTGAGAAAAGAGAATGAGAAAATCATGAATAATAATATAAGTCATATGGTTTGAACTCTTAGACATTCCTCATGGTTATCAACCATTTAGAACTAAAGACATGCTCTTGGAGATAAATGAACAAAACTTTGAACTTAGTAGAACTTGAACTTTTAAGTGTAACTACATCTTGAAGTTAATTTTCATCATCATTATCAACAGTCTACTGAGGAATATCAACATCATTTATAGGATAAATGACATCAATATGAGTCAAAAAGAATTAATAGGCATATAAACAACAAGACTCTCATTAATATGAGAAGATAAAATCTTGATTTTCTTGAGCCAACACAATACTCAACAAAGAAACAAGTAACTGATTTGAGGTCAAGTTTATTAAGTTGTGTAATCATAACTTCTCACTTCTACTTTACGACCCACTTCTACTTTACGACCCCACACACTAATATGCTTAAAGCTTGGCCTTTTACCTAATATTAGTTCATAAGGAGTCTTGGCAACAAACTTACTTGGAACATGGTCAGGAATGTATGTAACTGTTTTCAAGGTATCACCCTACAAGAATATTGAACGACTTAAAAGCATTCAATGATTCATATTCTTTTGTGTTGGGGAGTCCGGAGGAGCACAACATTCGGAATGGGCTAAACAAGGATTTATAAGAGACTTAGACACCACATCACAACCCAAAACCTTAAGGCATTAGGTGTGTGGGTCATTCTCCTTATATATCCAATACAATCTCCATTCCTGGTCAATGTGGGACTAATCACTCATAATTGAATTCCCAACACTCCCCCTCAATTATGAGTTCCCACCACTAGACTTGATCCAAGTCCTTTTTGGTCCACCACTAGACTTGATCCACTTGATCCAAGTCCCTTATTTTTGCTCCCCCGTCAAGCCGAACCCGGCTCTGATACCACTGTTGGGGAGTCCGGAGGAGCACAACATTCGGAACGGGCCTCAATACCACTATCGTGTCAAAAACAAGCAAAAGAAAAATGAATTTCTACTAGTATCTTCATACCTATCATACAAATCATAACCTCTACACGACCCCACACACTAATATGCTTAAAGCTTGGCCTTTTACCTAATATTAGTTCATAAGGAGTCTTGGCAACAAACTTACTTGGAACATGGTCAAGAATGTATGTAACTGTTTTCAAGGTATCACCCTACAAGAATATTGAACGACTTAAAAGCATTCAATGATTCATATTCTTTTGTGTTGGGGAGTCCGGAGGAGCACAACATTCGGAATGGGCTAAACAAGGATTTATAAGAGACTTAGACACCACATCACAACCCAAAACCTTAAGGCATTAGGTGTGTGGGTCATTCTCCTTATATATCCAATACAATCTCCATTCCTGGTCAATGTGGGACTAATCACTCATAATTGAATTCCCAACACTCCCCCTCAATTATGAGTTCCCACCACTAGACTTGATCCAAGTCCTTTTTGGTCCACCACTAGACTTGATCCACTTGATCCAAGTCCCTTATTTTTGCTCCCCCGTCAAGCCGAACCCGGCTCTGATACCACTGTTGGGGAGTCCGGAGGAGCACAACATTCGGAACGGGCCTCAATACCACTATCGTGTCAAAAACAAGCAAAAGAAAAATGAATTTCTACTAGTATCTTCATACCTATCATACAAATCATAACCTCTACACGACCCCACACACTAATATGCTTAAAGCTTGGCCTTTTACCTAATATTAGTTCATAAGGAGTCTTGGTAACAAACTTACTTGGAACATGGTCAAGAATGTATGTAACTGTTTTCAAGGTATCACCCTACAAGAATATTGAACGACTTAAAAGCATTCAATGATTCATATTCTTTTGTGTTGGGGAGTCCGGAGGAGCACAACATTCGGAATGGGCTAAACAAGGATTTATAAGAGACTTAGACACCACATCACAACCCAAAACCTTAAGGCATTAGGTGTGTGGGTCATTCTCCTTATATATCCAATACAATCTCCATTCCTGGTCAATGTGGGACTAATCACTCATAATTGAATTCCCAACACTCCCCCTCAATTATGAGTTCCCACCACTAGACTTGATCCAAGTCCTTTTTGGTCCACCACTAGACTTGATCCACTTGATCCAAGTCCCTTATTTTTGCTCCCCCGTCAAGCCGAACCCGGCTCTGATACCACTGTTGGGGAGTCCGGAGGAGCACAACATTCGGAACGGGCCTCAATACCACTATCGTGTCAAAAACAAGCAAAAGAAAAATGAATTTCTACTAGTATCTTCATACCTATCATACAAATCATAACCTCTACACCAAGTTTTAAATTAGTTGGAATTTCGAACGACTTAAAAGCATCCATTCCTAGGTGTATGAGTCATTTTCCTTATATATCCAATACAACCTCCATTCCTGATCAATGTGGGACTAATCACTCATAATTGAATTCCCAACACTCCCCCTCAATTATGAGTTCCCACCACTAGACTTGATCCAAGTCCCTTATTGACCACTTAACCACTAGACTTGATCCACTTGATCCAAGTCCCCGTCAAGCCGAACCCGGCTTTGATACCACTGTTAGGGAGTCCGGAGGAGCACAACATTCGGAATGGGCTAAACAAGGATTTATAAGAGACTTAGACACCACATCACAACCCAAAACCTTAAGGCATTAGGTGTATGGGTCATTCTCCTTATATATCCAATACAACCTCCATTCCTAGTCAATGTGGGACTAATCACTCATAATTGAATTCCCAACATTTTGGAATCAACTCAATCCAGTCTTAGCTTGAGAAATCATTAGTAAAAATGATAAAATAACTAAAACCTCAAAAAAAAAAAAAAAAACATCAAAAGTAAGATGTGTATCAATGACAAAACCTTTTCGCTTTTGGTAGCCCCACTCTTTCTAGTGCTAGTAGTAAGCTTCCCTTTTATGTAATAAACACATTTATCAAAATAAATCAAACATCACACAAGATTTCAAAGACATCGACAATCGAATCATAATATAAAGTAACTATTTCATTACTTTTGGAAATAGTAGCCATAACTATCCAACACATAAATAAAAATCAAGCTATTCCCGTATAAGTTTCATAAACCATATTATTCCAATTTTAAACATGTCTAGTAGACAGCTTAAGAGAAACAACTCCTATATGTTCCACTTCCACATATGCTCCATTCATGACTATGATCTTCATCTCTCCCTCATTTAGTTTCCTTTAGCTTCTAAATTCTTACAATGAGTTTGTAATATGAATATTTGCTCCAATAACTTACCACCATGTAATAGAAAGAACATCAACAAAGTTTGATCAAAAGCACACTAGAGCTAGAGAGATGCCTTTCTTCTTCTCAAGCCAATTTTTGAATCTCCAACAATCCATTTGCTTGTGCCAAAAATATCACAAAACTTACACTTTCCATTATACTTATATTTGGACTTACTAGAATGTTCCCCAAAATTTTGACTAGAATTTTCTCTAGGATGTTGGCCAAAATTGTCACCCCTCTTCTTAAATTGAAACTCTTGAGAGTGCTCTCATAGAAATTCTTCTTGTTGTTACCACTATGAGATGCAAGTTGCACTACGAAAATTTCTCTTTTCATAATCCTCTTGATAAAGAATGGGTATCAACTCATCAATGCTCCACTCATTTCGTTGAAAGACCTACCATATGAGGAAACTTTCTCCTAACTCTACTTTAATCGATTTCAACTTAATTCCAATTCATCAGCTTCATGACATGCTCATGAACACCTCTAACTCTATCATACTTGTCTTTTGCAACAAGGACAAATGTTTTTTATTGTCAGCCTTACTAAGCTACAATTAAATATCGCCTTAATCATAAACAAATTTAATATGGATCACATTCGACCATCAACCAATATTTGAAAATATTAAAAATTCCAACAACCAATATACATTGTCTCTTAGAATCATACGTTAATGGACATTTTCATTATTAATATAATGATTTAAATGATATTGATTAGATAAAATTAATGAAAAATAAATATATATCTCTTATCGAATCAATATTAATATTCATATTTCATTTGAATTTCTAATAATATTTTATGTATCACTCTACGGTATCCCAACTTACCATAATCATATATACGTAGAAAAAATATCATTGACGTCTCATTTGCACCATAGATAATTTATACCATAATAACATAATTTATAATTATAAATCATTGCTTTCAAAATAAAGATATTAATAAATATGCTTAAAAAAAAAGATATTAATAAATATATATACCGATGCTTAATTTATTAAAATATTCAACTTCTTTATAAGTAACTATATTGCAAAAAGAAAAAAAAAATACGTCCTACTTTTTAAATCCTTTATAAAGTTGCATCCTGTATCTACAATTAGATCAAAAAAAATTTTTGGTATAATAGGAGGTCGCATTCCGAGCAAGCGACCATCCACACGTTTTTAATTTTTTTCTTCAAAAATTGAATTATTATTTATTTAATAGATTAAAAATAATTAAAAAAAAACAAAATACTATTAATAAAATAAAAATTACAAACACTCTGGGTGACAACTCCCTCATATTAAATTTATATTACTATAACAAACACTCTTGGTGATAAATTAGGCATTTAGTTCTATTTTGTTAACAAATTTCTCCTATTTTTTTATTTGGATATAATAAATATAAATTAATAAAAATAATTATAATTAAAATGAAAAAAAAAATAGTATATATTCACTAATTTTAATTATAATTGCTTTTATTTATTAGAATTAAATGTTAAAATAAATTGTTAAAATAATATCGTACGTTATTTATTTTGCCAAATTTACTTAACTGCATTTTTTTCTTCATTTATTAACAGTACTTTTTTATAATTTTATAATTATTTTTAATTTATTAAATAGTCAATAACTCAATTATTAAAATAAATAAAAAATTCAAAACGTGTAGATGGTTAGAAGGACATTTTAATATTTTTTTCTCAACATAGGACAATGTGGTTAGTTTAAAAAAAAGTGGAATATTTTAATAAATTAATCTAATTTAGTTCAAATTAGTTACATATAGATAATCATTAAATAATTACAACACTAGTTCGAAATTTAGCTGAAATAATTTTTATTCAAATTTTAATTACCTATCAACTAAATATTAAAATATAGATTATCTCTTAAAAACCAGAAGACTAAAATAACAAAAATAATAAATAATCTTTCCTCAAACTCTTTTTTTGTTTCTATCAATTTGTTTCGGTTGAGATAATCCTACTTGAGGGTATGGCTGGTCCAATAGTTTTGAAGGTCTAAGACAAACTTCAAAATATGCCCCCTTAGATAAGAGATAGTAAAACTAGAGAGATTTTTTATATAACAAAAGACCGAGAGAAAATAACATAAAAAGTTAATAATAATATAAAAATAGTTAATTGATAATTTTATAAATATAAAAAATAAAAATTTAATATAGACAAAATATATAGTCTTTTTAATAGAGTACAAAATATAAAAGATTTTTTATTAATATTATCCTTTTTTTTATTTTTAATTATTGAATAGTCACGTTTTGAAAAAATATTACGCGATTGTCCTACTTTTTAACCTCATTAGGAAGTCGCTTTTCTGATAAGCGAAATTTGAAGTAAAATGTTTTCAAAGTTAATAGAAGGTCGTTTCTCCCCGGCATTTTTTTTTTCCATTTTAATATTTGTTATTAATTATTTAATAAATTTAAATTAATAAAATTATTTTAAAAAATAAAAATACTAATAATAAAGTAAAAAAATAAATATTAATAAATTATAAATTAATTTAATATTTTAATCATTATTGTTATTATAATAAATAATTATTATAATTATAATCAAGATGATTAAATTAAAAGTAATTATATTATATTACAAATTTAAAAAAAAATATTAAAATAAAAAATACATCAAAATTTAAAAAAATAATAATAATTAAAAAAATTATATTAATAACATGAAAATGAAACGAAATATATTAAATTATCGAAAAAAATACATCACATTTGAGAAGAAAAAAAAATCAAATTTTTATCAATGATATACACTTAAATGACATTTATTTCCACATCTAAGATGTCGTTGAATTCGTCTAACTCTTTGAACGAGTTGATATTTAAATTGTAAGTTTGATTTCAACTCATGTATTTTCTTTCCATCAACCAAAAATCCATCAACATGAAACCCATCTAAATAATACATCAAAACTAAATACAAATACTTCTAAAAAAAAGTTTGATTTTTTTGCAATTTTTGTTATTTTTGCTAACCAAAGTTTGATCTCTGATTTAATGAAATTTTCCTTTAATTAATTTTTTTTATAAGCTTTAGCTGCTGACAGCATCAGGGTAAAAATCATCAACGCTAGGATCAAAGGAAGCTAAATCATCAAATACGTAAAAAAGAGGTCGGGAAATGATTAAAAAAATGCATCAACATAACTAGAAGTTACAAAAATTCTAAAAATCATCAACATAAATAGATGGTTCTTGTATATAAAACTTTGAAATCATAAATACAAATCATTAAATGAGTAAAATGCAATATTTGAATGCATCAATAAATGATAAAAACGTCAACTATGAATCCATTAACAAATGAGAAAAAAAAAATCATTGATAGGAAAAACTGACGAGTTTACCTCAAAAGTGGCGAGAGAGCGGGTCAGATGCCATAGTATCTTCTATATTTTTAAAAGTTATTTTTGTATATAAATTATTAAAATAATAATGATAATTTATTAAAATATCTTGTAATTTTTTCGGTTTTGAAAAACACGGCATCTTCTATATTCTTTAAAATTATAATTTTTTTTATATAGAATATCAAAATAATAGTAATAAGTTATTAAAATATCTTCTAACATGTTTTGTTTTGAAAAACAACATTTCTCTTCACTCTTCTTTTCCACCTATGTACGTTATATCAGTTCAATTTATTCTTCCTCCCTTAAAATTTATATTAATAAAATTAATATAATAATCTCTATCTATAGATAAATTATCTAATATCGAATGATAAATTAACTAATAATAAACAAACAAATTCTAACACTTTTAGTTAACATCTCAACTACTACGTATAAACAGACTTTTACATGTTAGCCGTTGATATATAATATAATGGGATGCTATTTTTTAATTATGAATATATTTATGTATTTTTTTAGAAGTGACACGATGTTTAAACATAAGAAAATTGATGTATTTTTCAATAAGAAAATTTTCAACAAAGACGTAAAATAGATTTATTTTATTTGATTAAATTATGTGAAATTCTAAAAATTTGTGTGAATTGTATGACAAAAAATTGTAAAACTTATAAGAATTGAAATTCTAACTTTTTCAACTTATTGACTATGTATGAATTGTGTAAAACTCTAAAAAAGATATATAACTTTTAAGAATTTCAATTGTAATATTTTAGTTAATACTTGTGTCACACCGGCTCTCCCAATATTTTGTGCAAGATCCATCACTGCCTCAAATTATAATAATTTCGAAGGCTGACACCTAGATATTTCGAAGACAACACATTTATGCTTTTATAGTGTGATACCCACATTTATGTGTTATGTGTTGTTTAATTAATGTGATATATTAACACCTTTGATAAAATTTATTGATAGATAAAATATTTTAATTAACATTATATAAAATGAGAGATATTTTTTACATAATCGTAAATTTCAAGAAGTGTTTTAACATGTGCGGTGCAAATTGATGGTTTACTATTATTATATGTCAATAATAATGGCAAAGTTCTTGTAATATGGATTGCGTGATTATCATGACCATAACAAAAGTGTCGTAGATAATTGGAAATATGATACTATCTGACATTGATTGATTCATGCATGTGAATAACAATGGTAGATTGCAAAACATGTTATCATAAATCATAATAGAAATAATACAAATTAGTATAGAAAAGTGAAAACTTAGCAATGACAAATAAGATTATATTGACAATAGTAAATTCAATAGAAAATATATTCCTAGCGAAATTTTAACATGAAGAATACAATAGTCATAACTAAACATGTAGATGGCAAATGATCAACAATGTAAGCTTTTACTGTTATGTGAGAAGAGATAAATTACATCTATTCCACAGTGATTAATTGTGAGGTGTGTACTTTCAATGGAGAAACCTCTCCTTTAAGAGAAAAAATTTTCACATTATTTAAAAGAGTGATTTTATGAAGAATAGTAAGAGAATATTTATAATTAACATATTTTTAATTTATAGAATATTATAACAACATCAAAATGATTTAAAATTAGTCTAAACCATCCAAAACTCACAAAGAAAGCCCTAATATTGATGACAGATGAAGACATCCTGACTTGTCCATCATTGCAAATACCATAAAACTTTCCACATATGCCCTCTATAACAATTTATAAGTACTTTTGTAAGGACGAAGTATATATATATTAATTGAACAAAGAGTACTCAAACCCAATACAATAGGTCGAAGAGAGAACAAAGGATAAATAAACCAAATATATATACAAGTGAAAAAAATATATATTTCAATTAAATCTAATAATACTAAATATTTTTTTTTATAAACAAATGTTAGTATATTAATTAGTTTAGTATTTTATCTTACTCCTCAAGATTTGAACCCTGATCTAATAATAGTCAGTATATAATACCAACAATAAAAATACATTTCAATATTTTGATATTGATTAAATAAAAAATTTGAGTTCTAGACAAAAATTAATCTCAAAATACTAGTCCAAAATAAAAACAACCAACAACAAATAATTCTTTTAAATCGAATTTTGTGTCTCAATTTAATAACTATGTATTGATGTCATCCGAATATCTCAATCAATTTATCTTTAATTAATATATATCTTCGTTACTTACTCAAAATATCCAAAATCTATATTGATTAAATCATTTTGAAACTATTAATTGCGTCTCCAAACTCACAAATTAAATAATTTAAATTCTGCCTCAAAGAATAAATTTTGTCCATATCAAATCTTATAATGCATTTATTATATTCTTCAAATTATTAACATGAATTTGTTGCACTATACGTACTGCAAATCTCCTATATATCTCTTCGCATCCAACAACGGGTAGCAATTTTTTTATAACCAAAATATTTTAATACGAATACAAAAATATTCAAAATCAGTACAAATCAAATTCCACAAATATTGAATACCAACTGCTGGATTACATAACTAGTCCAAAAAAAATATTATTTCTCTTAACACTTCGATAAATTACAACTACGATGTCCTTTTAATTTGATATATCACCTTGTAATTAAGCATATGTAGTTTCTGGAAGAAAACGATAAAACTCACGTAGTAGGTCGGGATGATCTTGAAAAAGTGTAGAAACCTGAACAACATTAATTATGATAACTTAAATATTTATATACATGAGTTTAATTGCAGTTTTAATCTTTATAACACATGTGAAATATAAATAAAAAAGAAAAATTGACACCTCCATATTAAGTATTAGAGACCAAATCACTTGAAAAACACTTAAGAGGAATCAAAATTTCACAAATCATAGAATTAAGTTAACATGATGTGCATAGAAATCACACATACCTCTTGAAAGACCATAATGAAAGACTTCTTTTTCTTGCTGAACATTTCCATTATGTGAATAAAGGATTTGTAAACATGATCCTCAGCTCCTTGAAATCGAGTCTGCATGAAAATGATCCATTACACTCAAAACTAAAATTGTTTTTTTTGCATAGTTGAAAACAAATCTTCATAAAGAATTAAAACCCATAAAAAATAAAATAAAATTCATACCTTTATCTTGTTCAAAAAATTTCTAGCTTCATCCATACCCGAGGGAGGTTGTTCATCCTTCATTGGAAGATTGATTTCATATCCTTTTGGCATGAAGATGTTTAATCTAACTATTAGATCTCTATCACCTTCAAATATTTCCTTTAGTTTTTCTTGGAGATACACCCCGTTAATTCTACAAATACACCAAAAGGAATAAAGGTTAGAAGAATTGATTAAGTATACAAACAAAAAAATTAAAAAAAATTATTTTTTTAATATATACTCCTGACCTTAATTATAAAAAAAAATTAAGTCAACAAAAAATTAATAAATTTTATATTAAATATATCATTTTTTGTTAATTCATATTTAAAATCGGTACATATAAACCTTTTGGCCTTATAATCCCTGAAAACTTTCACAAAGGAATCAAACTTATCCTTCCTATCTTTAAATCTACCCTTAACGTCTTTGAGAAATTCCAAGGCTTTTTTAAGATCAGTAGAATATTTCTCAGCACCATCTTTCATCATTGAGATTTCCCTAACCTTCAAATAAATTAAAATTAAAATTAAAAACAAAAAGTATTAGGATAATTTGATGACAAATACCAAACACAACATATACAATAATGAAAACCCTAGAGACCAAACAACTATCTAAACATCCTTATTTCACATAATAAAGAACCAAATGTAACTAGTGAATTACATAAAGAAATGAAAAACATCACCAGCATAGTAAAATAAACAGAAAATTATGAAAAGATATCACGTGTTTGATACATATATAAATAACACTCTCTACCACCCTCTTTCTATTCAACAACAACAAAATCATGCATTCAAATTCGATAAACTAAAAATCCTCGAACCTTAACAACAACGGCGACCAGAAGACTACAGATCTAACCTAAATCAATCAATACGAAGCAAGAACGTCAATCTCAACCTCTATGAAAAAAAAAATCATTTCTAAACAACTAAATCCTATTTAAAAAAATTAAGATTTCTTTTTGAATAGAAAAATAAAAAATATTAAAGATTTAAAAGTGAAAATTCACACTACTTGAAAGTAACACAACGTGTCAATGAATTGAAATAAGAAAAACCTAAATTTACAGAATAATTGATGAAGTGTCAATATTCATTGAGTAATGAGAAACAAATAGAAAATGAAAATGAAAAAATAAATAAAGAATTATAGAAGAATCGATTAGTACCAGGGAATTTGTTATCAAAGAGAATTGCTGGCGAAACCACAAAGGTTAGATTTTACGGATAAGAACAGAAAGAAAAAAAGAGATCGAAGGAAAAAATAGATAGTACTAGTAATTCACAAAATGATATTTATATATAACAAATTTTGAGCTTGCCTCCAAAAACGCGCTCACTCAAATTTAGGGCAAATATCTAACTAACATGTCGGCGCTTTAATTTTTTATTTTTAGTGTCACAACAACGCTAGTTTGAAAATTATGAAGTGCACTTTTGACATTTCATAATGTAGCTAGAGTTTAGCTAGCGAAATAAAATAGTGTTACACTTTTTTCGATTTCTACTCTATTATTACCGATTAACAATTGTAATTTTTTTATAATTTTTGTCTCTTAAAAAAAATAAAGTTAGTTTATATTAAGAATACTGCATCATATTATTTTCTCATGTACTCCTTATCACTTGAATATAAAAAAAGTATGATTAATAAAAGTTGATATATTTATTTCATCGTTTAAATAAACTATATTTATTTCATCGTTTAAATAAACTACATTTATTTTTGTTGAATCAATTTTTTTTTCTTTTGAGATAGGAGGGAATAATGGCTAATAGATATTACTTGTTATTTATAAGCAAAACATTAAAGGCTCTTTGATAATAAAAATAAAATAAAAATTGGGAAATGATATAAGATATGATAGGGATCAATCAAAATATTTATTTATCATGTGTTAAAAAAGAACAATAAAACCATATTTAATTATTTTTTAAAATTTAAATTTTATATATAACAATATATTTTATAAGAAAATTAAATAAATAAGTTTTTTTTATTTCGATAGTTTTGTAAAAAAAAATATCACCTATTATTAATCAAGCACATATAAGACTTTAATCTACAAAGTCAATATATAGATTTTAGAATTAATTTATCATTACATCAATGATTCATTAAAGGTTGGGTTGAGACATGAGATATATGGTTGCTTATATCCCATCATTTATTTTGTCCTAACCATCAATTCATGAGCTTAAGGGTCAATTTAGTGGTGAGGATAAAAGTGATAAATTTACTTTTATCCACAAAATCGTTATTGTTGAGTAATTAAAAAGTTACCCATGGAAAAGCCGTAATAAATTTTAAAATGCTTTTCAACTCATTGTATTTTAGTTAAACACCAATCTATTTTACTTCAATTTCAATATCTCATCTTCTCTTCCATTTCAGGATTTTTTTTCTTTCAAAAATCAGTTCAATTATGTGACAGCGTATTCACTATTGTAGGTTCATCTCACGGTTTTGTACTGATTTAACAATTTTGATTTTGTTTATTAGTTTGTTTCTAGTTTCATGCCGAATTTGTTTTGTGGTTCTGGTTTCTGAATTCATTTCATTATCAATTGTGATTTCATTTTGTCCTGATATATTTTAGTTTATATGTTTGTTTATCTCATATTTCCAATTTTAATTGTTTCCTAATTTCATTTTGTTTTTAAACTGTGATTCATAATGTTTCATCAATAAGGCACTTTTCATGAAGAGTAGAGAGCAAATCAATAGAAAAATAATGTGCTCTTGTACAAAATATGTTAATTGTCACTCTTATTCTCGCGTATGTGTTTATGAACACTTTAACATATCCACACCGTGGATTTCATTGAGGCTGTAGCCAATAGATATCACTACAAGAAAAACACCATTTTGTGACCAACTTTATAAATATTTTGTGGCTGAATAAAACCCTCACAAATGCCAAAATTGAAATTGATTTTTATTTGTGGCTGAAAAAGCCCTCACAAATTTTTAAATATTTAACTGGATTTTGTGGCTGCCTAAGCCCTCACAAAATCACAACATTGTGATTTTGTGAGAGTTTATGCAGCCACAAAATTCAGTTAAATATTTAAGGATTTTGTGAGGGCTTTTACAGCCACAAAAAATCAATTTGTGAAGGCCAAATCCGTCACAAAGGACTGACGTGACCAGTGGCATTTGTGGTTGCAAATGCCGCCACAAAGGAATGCGCACGTGGACTTTGTGGCTGCAAAGGCCGCCACAAAATTATAAACCTACGTGGACTTTGTGGCTGTTTTGGCCGCCACAAATGCTCAAGGTAACACTATATATATTTTTCTCCACTCCTCCTTCATTTTTTCACATCCAACTTCTCTCTAAAACCTCATTCTAACTATTCTCTCCTCCTTCTCTCTACACAAAATTACTCTTAAGCTTCATTTAAATTTGGTAAGTATAAATTTTAATTTATTTATAATTTAAATTAATTTAAATTAATGTTTAATTATAATTATAATTATTAATTTAAATATTTTATTATTAATAATTTAAATATTTTTTATTAATTTAAATATTTTATTATTAATATTTTATTATTAATATTTTATTATTTAAATTAATCTTTAATTTTAATTTAAATATTTTATTTTAAATTTTTAATTAAATTAAGATTAGTTTATTATATATTAAATTTAATTTATAATTATATTATATTTTAAATTTAATTTAAATTTTAATTTAATTATAATTTAAATTTTAATATTATAATTATATTAATTTATTATATATAATACTATAATAAACTATTAATTTTGAATTTAAAAATTAATTTATTAAATACGAATTATTTTGTGGCGGCCTAAGCCCTCACAAAATATATTATTTTTTAATTACGTTGACATTTGTGGCGGCCAAAAGCCCTCACAAAGGTCCAGGCAAATTCAGCGTATCATTTGTGGCGGCCTATGTCCTCACAAAGACAGACTTTTGTGGCTGCAAAAGCCCTCACAAATGTCTGTCTTTTGTGGCTGTAAAAGCCCTCACAAATGTTAACCTGTTTCAGGCACTTTGTGGCTGCAAAAGCCCTCACAAAATTTTGTGATCAGCTTCTTTGTGGCTGCCAAAAGCCCTACAAAATTCACTTTTGTGGCTGTTTTTTTCCCTTTGTGAGGGCTTTTGGCCCTCACAAAATTCATGTTTTCTTTTAGTGTATATCATGGCGAAAAACATACAACTTCAAGTAGTGCTACTAAACAACTTTTAGAAATGAAGCATGACATGGATGAGGTGTATTTAGAATGCATTCTACGCAAGAGCCAATATGTGGTGAAGGTGAAAGAATTTTTGAAGTTAGAGAAAACTCTAAATTTTACGAATTTGTGAAAACCAATGAGCATATTATGCTTTATCCCATATGTAAGAAGTATAAAAAACTATCATTTATGGTACATTTGTATCATTTAAAATTCATAGCACTTGGCCTGTCAATCAAATTCCTTACAATCTTCTTCTTTGGATGTGCATGAAACAACCATTCTTCATGTTATCACTATTAATTATGGTTCATAAAGATTCTGGAAATAACATTGATATTTATCTACAACCTTTAGTACATGCGTTGCATGAGTTATGGGATGATGGAATTAAGACATTTCAACTTTGTGTAGCTATAATGTGGACTATTAATAACTTTCCAGCTATAATTTTTATTTAGTTTTTAGGAAGAACTAAACAAACATAGTAATGAGGCTGGAACATCTCAATCAACCCAAAACACACAAGGTTCTATGTCTTGGAAGGACGACATATTTTATCAAGTACAAGAACCTGACATGTGCGATGTATTGGCAAGATTCCTCATTCCAAAAAATCGAATGTTTGTGTATCTGAAAATGAAGAGTTGCGCGAAAGAGTTAAGAATATGGAAAGGTTGTTAGCAAATGTGATGACTTGCTTCAAGACAGATATATCACAAGTTACTAATATTATTCAACTTGTTTCATAAGTTTCATACTCGTATTTTCGTAAGTAATATTTTTTATTTTTTGTGATAGGTTATTTATGCTACTAGTGCTCAAAATTATTTGAATTCACGTAGACCAAACAACAATGAAGATAATGAAAATGATAATTAGATAATATTAATTAAATGACTAAAATTATTAATATTTTCTCTGTTTTATTAGTAATATTTTTATGTTGAATTGTGTATTTATTAATTTGTTATTTTATTGATTATATGTGAAGATTAAAAGTTAATTTATTTTTGAATATGAAATCTTGGCAATTTAGTGGACTCAATTTTTTAATTTTTTTTTTTTTTTTTTTTT
>JBBPBS010000170.1:7099605-7119590 GCA_037974835.1 Cicer judaicum
ATAATTTTATTTAATTTTATTATTTTATTTATTTAGATAAATATTAGTATTTTTAAAATAGTATTAAATATTTGTAACTACTATTAAAAAATGCTATTATATAATAAATTACTTAATATAGTAGTATAATAATTGTAGACTAATCTTCTTTTTAATTATATTATTTCATATACATAATTAAGTTATATATTAAAAATATGAATAAAATATATTACTGTTTTTTGTAGTATATTCTTAATTCTAATTAAAAATACTTGTACCCCTTTTATTATATATATTTAAATAATATATACTAATTTTTTTAATTAGAATTATAAATTAATATTATTTTTATTATTTTAAATTTTATAAAATTAGAACAAGTTTAAATTTTTTTCCGAAGATTTATTTGAATGAGTTAATATGTGTTAGTTTAATTTAAAAGTATATTGTTATTGTATGTATACTAATTTCTCAATTTGATTGAGAATATAAAAATTAATTAAAATTGTATATTATTAAAACTATAATTTGTTGTTAATGTTAATATTATGTGTTAATTAATATTAAAAAAATTTGCAACACGAGCAGGACCGGCAAATATGCATGCAGGCTAGACTGGGATGCAACATGCAAAACAATGGTGGATGATAATGAAGATGACTTGTCTATAATGATTATTAGATTTTTATAACGATTACTATGACTTTGTTTTGTTTAATTTAATTTCATGGTAATATAATGACTTTATCAGATAATTTCGTTTAGTTTTTTTTTTTTTCGTGAAATTTTAAATTTAATCTCATTTAATTATAATTTTAATTAAATTAAAAAATGAAGAAAAAAAAAAATTCTTCAGATTTTCATATCTATATGGCCTTTTCTCTCATTATATATATCCAAAGTCAGTTATAAGATATAATCCATTAACGACATAACGTGATCTTCGTGAAAAATATATTCTTTTAAAAATATCTAGTGAGAATATTATAAAATTTAATTGATCTCCTTGCGATTAATTTCGTCAATCAATTCCACCTTACTTAGTGCTCGTTATATTTGGTCAATCAATTTCCATTTGCATAATATAAATTTATTAAATCCAGTTGAAACTTGCTTATCAAATCTTACAAATATAAGTAAAAATAAAATCTTACAAATTAAAAACATTTAAATTTTATCCAAAAGTACTAAATTCTCTCTAACCTTATTTTTCACTTTTGCAACATTATATTGATCTCGAATTGTTGATATGAATCACCTAGGGTGGTTTTTGATTAATATAGTGATTCGAAAAAGTAAAATTATGATTAATAATGGATTTAATTTAAGTGAATCTTGTTTATTTATTTACAATATATGAGATGTAAATATTTTGTTTACTGTTTGTCAATCATAACTATTATATTATTAAAAATACTTAACTTTAATAGCAACTAGTTCTAAAAGTTATATAAATATAAATTATTATTTATTATTTATAGACAATATAAAACTTTATATTGATATTATATAACAATTACCTTCAATTAAAATTAGCATCACAAGAGAAAAATAAATTATGCACATATAACGTACACATACCCATTAGAGAACTCATTAATAGTGAAATTGTTCATTGAAATCATAGGGTAATATTAATTTAGTCTCCCTACTATTAATATTTTAAAATGATGCCTCTAAAGTTACACAATACATCCTATTTATATATGTAATCAAATATATCTTAAAATTATTCTTTGACTTTCAAATTTTTAATTACCAGCCTAATATAATTTTAGTCTTTTACAAATATAACAAATGGACGAATTAGAATAAAATTTTAAAATTTTATAGTTCATACAACTCTATAATTTTAATAATTAATTTAAATATTTATAATCATTGAAAACAAAATAAATTTAAGGGCATAAAAAGAACCATAGAACTCAAGAAATACTCTTACGTTCACATTGTTCACAAAATCGATCGATGACAAAGTATTCAACAAAATATATATTGATTCAACATGATGAGAGCGACTCAAACACATTTGATGCTGTGAATCATCTCGTCTCATCTCCCAATTATTTCCAAAAATAAATATACTTACAAAATACTATTCGCTTTATAACAAAAGCTTATAAAACTCTAAATTTTATGTAAGCAACATAATTTAAAAGTTTAGGACTTCATAACTCTTAAATCTATTGAATACAAAGAAACAAATATAAAATGAAAAGATAAATTGCTTTGTATCACAGTTTTTATAGATCTTTGCCATTCTTAGAGACTAAACGGAGAGCAAAGGCTTTCAGGTTTTTTATTTTTTTTATTTTGTTTTATTTTTTTTATTTTTTTAAGTTTGAGTTTGAGTTTAAGAAAGAAAGAGGCAACGAAGAAAAGTGTGAGAAGAAGCATTGACAGTATCATGATTGTTAGATAATATTATTATATATTAGTAATAAGGGTATTTTAGACATTTCTATTATTTTGTATATATACTCATTGTAACCCTATTAACTCAAGTTTGATTCATTCTATGTTATGAAACCCTAAAGTGGTTGTCTCTTGGTTGTCTCTCTTCTTCCTCTTTTCATTGTTAACATGGTATCAAAGAGCTTTGGTTGATTTTGGGATCTATTGTAAAGAAGAGAGAGATTATTTTGATAGAAAAGACAACCACCAAAAGAGAAAAGAGAATAGTAATCCTATTCCCGATTTTGTTAAATCAGTCTCAGAAAAACATCGATTGCGCATTCGTTAACCGTTGGATTGGGCTGATTTTTGGACAGTAGATTCGCAACATTCAGGTCTTCATTTTCAACGGTCGGATCGGGAAAAAGACGTCTAGAGGGGGAGAAATCGCGCTCGCACAGCAGCAGGTTATCCTTAATTTATTTTGTCTCAGTGATTGTGTTTGTCGTATTTTCCTGTCATTATTTGTTATGGCTGGTGCTAAGGATGATTCTCTTCAAGCTGTTAGTGTTCACTTCAATGGACAAAATTACTCTTATTGGAGTTATGTGATGAAAAAATTTTTGATTGGAAAAGATATGTGGAGTTTTGTGGATGGAACTTTTGTTAAGCCTATCGATAAAAAGAATGAAACTCAATATGCAAAAGATCTGAAAACATGGAATGTTAGTAATTCAAAAACTATTACTTGGATTAATAATTCTGTTGAGTTGTCTATAGGAGTGCAACTAGCAAAATATGATACTGCTAAAGAGATTTGGGATCACTTGAAACGTTTGTATGTTCAGTCTAACTTTGCAAAACGGTATCAGTTGGAAAGTGATATTAGAGCCCTTAAGCAGAACAATATGACCATTCAGGAATTCTATTCGGCAATGACTAATCTGTGGGATCAATTGGCTCTTATGGAATCACCTGAGTTAAAAGCTATCAAAGCATACATTGATCAAAGAGATGAGCAACGTCTGGTTTGGTTTCTAATGGCTCTTCGTGATGATTTTGAGGGCCTTCATGGAGGTATTTTGCATCGTTCCCCCCTTCCTAATGTTGAATCAGTAGTTAGTAAATTGTTGGCAGAAGAAATCAGACTTCAAACTCATTCTAGTGTGTCAGATAAGGGAATTCACTTAACTCCTCCATCTGTTTTTGTTGCTCCTATACAAAAAGGAAAATCTCAAGGGAGGGTTGGACTTGGTAATGATGAATGTGCATTTTGCAAAGAAAAAGGTCATTGGAAAGCACATTGTCCGAAATTAGGGAGAACACATAAAAAGAATTTTAGGGGACCATCGTCCAATGTTGTTGCTTCTACTCCTTCTACCATTGACTCTAGTTCTGGTTCTGTATACTCATCTGAGACTGCTTCCCAAATATCTGATATTGAAGAACAACTTCAAAAACTTCTTGCCACTCAATCACATGCAATGTCTGCCACCTCTTCTAAAGGTTTGAACTCCTCTGGTATGTCAGGTATATCTCCTTCCATATGGATTCTTGATTCTGGAGCATCTCATCATATGACATACGATGATAAATCTTTTGTGTATATGAAACCTGCCTCGTCTGTATCAGTTGTGACTGCTGATGGCACTCCTATGCCACTAGCAGGCATTGGTTCTATCTCCACACCTAACCTTTCTATTTCTGATGTTTATTATATTCCTAATCTTACTTTGAGTCTTGCTTCTGTTAGTCAAATATGTGATTTCGGTTATTCGGTTATATTTTCTTCCACTTCTTGTTGTGTGCAGGATCCACATTCTGGGAGGCTGATTGGGACAGGCCATAGACAGGGGGGACTTTATGTTTTGGATGACCTACGACTCCCAGATACTGCAGCCTCAACAACTACTGCTGACTTATTATCTAGTTTTCACTTGAATTCTTTATCTTCTAGTTTTTATTTATGGCATTCTCGCCTTGGACATGTTTCTGCTTCTAGATTAAAATATTTGGCTTCTATTGGAGCCTTAGGAAAGTTACAAACCTGTGATATCTCAGATTGTTGTGGTTGTAAACTTGCAAAATTTTCAGCTTTACCGTTTAGTAAAAGTGTTTCTGTTTCATATGCGCCTTTTGATTTAGTCCACTCTGATGTTTGGGGTCCATCACCGGTTCTCACCAAAGGTGGATCTAGGTATTATGTTTCGTTTATTGATGATTACACTCGTTATTGTTGGGTTTATCTTATGAAAAATCGGTCTGAATTTTTTGACATTTATCATATGTTTCGTGCAATGGTCAAAACTCAACATAACTCTGTTATAAAGTGCTTTCGTTGTGATTTAGGGGGTGCATATACCTCTAATAAATTTTCTGAATTACTTGCTTATGATGGCACTCTCCACCAAACATCTTGTACTGATACTCCTCAACAAAATGGAGTTGCTGAAAGAAAACACCGTCATATTATAGAGACTGCTCGTTCCCTTTTGTTGTCCGCTTCAGTTCCTAGTGAGTTTTGGGGAGAAGCAGTTCTTACTGCTGTTCATGCTATTAATAGAATTCCATCCTCTATTATATCAGGTTTGTCTCCTTTTGAAAAATTGTATGCTTCTACCCCTGATTATCATTCTTTGAAAGTTTTTGGTTCTACTTGTTTTGTTCTTTGCCCTCAAGTAGAGCGCAGTAAGTTGTCTTCTCGTTCAGCCATGTGTGTTTTTCTTGGTTATGGGGATGGTCAAAAGGGTTATCGTTGTTATGATCCTCATGCAAGAAAACTTTATGTATCTCGTAATGTTGTTTTTCTTGAGCATATCCCTTTTTACTTTGTTTCCTCTTATTCTCAAATTACTAAGAGTTCTGAACTAACCCATATTGATCCATTTGGTTCTAATGATAACGCTTCTAGCGATTGTAATATTGAGAATTGCAGGACAAATACTTCTACTCCACATGATGACATCCTTCTTGTCCCCCCGGCTGCCCAACCACCTACTGCGATTGTTGATCCTCCTCGTTACCCTTCTCGTCAACGTAAGTCCACTCAATTACCTGATTTTGTGTATTCCACTTACTCAGCTTCGTTTGCTTCTTTCTTAACCTCTATTCACAGTTTGTCTGAGCCCTCTTCCTATAAAGAGGCTGTTCTGGATCCTCTTTGGCAGCAGGCTATGGCAAAAGAACTATTTGCATTGCATAAAACCAACACTTGGAAATTAGTACCTCTTCCTCCCGGAAAACGTGCTATGGGGTCTCGTTGGGTATACAAGATCAAAACTAAGTCTGATGGGTCAGTTGAGCGCTACAAAGCACGTCTTGTTGCTAAGGGTTTCTCTCAACAATATGGTATGGATTATGAAGAAACTTTTGCTCCTGTAGCCAAGATGACCACTATTCGTACTCTTATTGCAGTTGCATCTATTCGTCAATGGCATATTTCCCAAATGGATGTCAAAAATGCCTTTTTAAATGGTGAGCTTCATGAAGAAGTATATATGGTCCCTCCACAAGGAGTTTCTCATAATCAAGGGGAAGTATGTAAGTTAAAAAAAGGCTCTATATGGTCTTAAACAGGCTCCTCGAGCTTGGTTTGAGAAATTCTCTAATGTGATCACTTCTCTTGGTTTTCGCTCTAGTGAACATGATTCTGCATTGTTTATAAGGTCCACCACTTATGGTCGCATTATACTTTCTCTATATGTTGATGATATGATTATTACAGGTGATGATGTTAGTGGAATCAATGAGTTGAAATTGCAGTTAGCCAAACAGTTTGAGATGAAGGACTTGGGAACTCTTCGCTATTTCTTGGGGATTGAAGTTGCCTACTCTCCTAGAGGCTACCTTCTTTCTCAATCCAAGTACATTGCCAACATTCTTGACCAAGCTCATCTTTCTGATACTAGAGCAGCAGATACCCCTCTTGAGTTGAATGTGAAATATGCTCCATCGGATGGTGTTCCTTTACCAAATTCCACTTTGTATCGTACTTTGGTTGGCAGCTTAGTGTATCTTACGATTACCAGACCTGACATTGCTTATGTTGTTCATGTTGTTAGTCAGTTTGTTGTCTCTCCCACTACAGTACATTGGGCAGCAGTTCTTCGGATTCTTCGTTATCTTCGAGGAACTCAATTTCAAAGCCTTCTTTTTCCATCATCATCCTCATTAGAGTTACGAGCTTATTGTGATGCTGATTGGGCTGGTGACACCACAGATCGTAAATCTACCACAGAATTTTGTATCTTTCTTGGAGACTCTCTTATTTCTTGGAAGAGTAAGAAACAGGACATTGTCTCTCGTTCCTCTACAGAAGCTGAGTATCGTGCTATGGCATCTACTACCGCTGAAATAATTTGGATGCGTTGGCTTTTATCTGATATGGGTATCTCTCTTTCTGAGCCAACTCCGATGCACTGCGATAACAAGAGTGCTATTCAAATTGCTCACAACTCGGTCTTTCATGAACGCACCAAACACATAGAGATTGATTGTCATCTTACTCGTCATCATCTTCAGCATGGAACCATTACTCTACGGTTTGTCTCTTCTTCTTTACAGATTGCTGATTTGTTCACAAAGATGCATTCCATCAAACGTTTTTGTTTTTTAGTTGACAAACTCTCGATGCTCCATGTTAATGCATCGTGAGTTTGAGGGGAGATGTTAGATAATATTATTATATATTAGTAATAAGGGTATTTTAGACATTTCTATTATTTTGTATATATACTCATTGTAACCCTATTAACTCAAGTTTGATTCATTCTATGTTATGAAACCCTAAAGTGGTTGTCTCTTGGTTGTCTCTCTTCTTCCTCTTTTCATTGTTAACAATGATATATAAAAAAGAACAGAGAAAATATATCAAATATATCAAGTAAGGTTATATTATATTTATAAAATATAATGTGATATTTATAACATCCATTATTTTAATTTTCATATGAAATAAATAACTTCTTAGTATATTCATATAATATAGCCACATTACATATTACACCTTCTTATTCGTAATAATTATTTTTCTCCAACAAATTAGTTTTCTACCTTATATTTTAAGATTCTCATGCAATGGTATCTTCAGAGACGATCCAATACATTATGGAGCCTAAAACAAAACTATCAAATAAAAAAATTTCAAAGTTAATAAATAAATTATTTTATTTAAAATTTATCTTTCGCAAAATCATATATCCAATTATTATAATTGATTTTGTTTGACAAATGTTTTTTCAATCAATAATAAAACTAATTCATTTAATCTTTCTTGTGAAACTGTTGATGTTAGATAAATAATTAGGAAGTAGAGTCAAAGTAAAAAAAAATTATTTTATCATGTTGATAACAAAATTTCTAATGAAAATTTTAATATGATATTTTAAGAGACAATTTTTTTAATAAAAAGCAATGCATGCCGTAATAGATGAATTTAAGTAAGTGCGTTATTCTATGATTTTAATTGAATAGAAGTACAATCAAGAACAACTGTCAATTAAAATAATAATTATGCCAAAAATTGAGAATTAAAATTTTGTGGAGGCCTTCTTTGTTTCTTGTTATAGGACTAAAGAGTTTTTCTATTATATTATTGGACCTCTTGATAAAAAAAATAGCGTAAAAACTTATATTTTGGCGAAGTCTAATGTAAAAGCTTTAAGTGTCTATCGAATATGCAGGCTCTGACTACATTTTATATAAATATAAAACAAACCAAACTAAATTATATTTTTTAAATTTACCTTAGTTGATAAATTGTTCTTTAATATAAAACTAAATTAAAATAATAGGTAGTGGAAGCATTTAAAAGTAAAATGAGTGTTTGCAAATTTCCTATTATATTTAATATTTTACTAATGAAATTAAAGTAATTATTGCAGAAATTAAGAGCATAATCCACAATGGTGAAAGTCTTAGATAGCTTTTAGAGTACTTAATCAGATACCATTAAAAAATAAGAGCAATTAATTAGATATCGTCGAAAAATCTTATTTATAAGCACAGAGAATTATAAAATATTATTTTTAAAGACTATCTTCGATCGCTTTTAAAATTCCTAATAGTTTTTAAGTATTGGTCCAAAGGTTGTTCATTGTATAACTTTGGTCCAAATGAGGTTAACATCTAGACAAAGTTTAAATTAGACAACCCCTAAATTATCCTATAATATACTAAGAAAATTTGTTTAAATTAAAACATTAAATAGTAAAATAAACTAGATTAAAGAAATAATTAAGTATCATTAAAGAAACTTGTAAAAGAAAATTATTGTTAAAACATTAAAAATCAACAAATAATATATTATTATAATATATCTTATATTAATTAAAAATAAATAAAAAGACTTAATATTTATATATGTGATTTGGTTTGATTACCAAAAATGAATTTAAAATTTAATTTAAATAAAGTGATTTTTATTAAAACAGATCCAATTATATCTAATAATATTTGATTTTATTCGATATTTTGATATGGTTTGTTGATTTTTATCTGTACCAATTTCGATTTCAACACCTTTATCAAGGGTACTCAAACTCTATATATGAATATTTTAAAGTGAGTACTCTCATAACTATATGGCCTGAGTTTTCTTATTAGACAGCCAAAGTTGGTTACAAGTACTGCCGCGGATTGAGTTGGGTAGGTTTTAACAAACATATTTAAAGTTGAATGTGGATTGAATTGAATTTTAAATTCGTATTTTTTCATTTAACTCGATTTCACTTGAATAAAAAACGGGTTGAGTTAGGTTGGATTGGTGGGTTATACATAAATATTACCGTGTTTTTTATTTTAAAGGAGAAAGATAAGTAACAACAATAAAAAAATTAATTGAAATAAAAATAGAAGGGAAGAACTTGCATCAGTATCTCAATTTCAATTCAAACATAGGTTTGATTCACACTCCATATTCTGAGAAATATTTACCATCCGAAAAGAGTCTCACAAACGATAAAATTTCAATCACATCATTCACCATATTTTAGTTTACTAAGCTACCACAATTTTTTAATAATAGTGTTTCATTTGTTTATTTTTAAAGTACTTATTATTTTCAAATAAAATACTAAACAAAGTAAATTTAAACAACATTCATCATATTTAATATTAATATTTTATAAATATTAATCGATTTTTGTTGTTATGATATATTAATTTTGTCACTCAATTATCCTTTACTTAATGCTTGTTATAATTTCGTCAATCAATTCCCCTTTGCACAATATAAATTTATTAAATCTGGTTGAAACTTGTTTATCAAATCTTACAAATTAAATGTAAAAAAAAAAAATCTTACAAATAAAATTTTTATCCTAAATAGTAAATTCTCTCCGACCCTTATTTTTCACTTTTGCAGCATCAAGATCTCGAATAGGTCATATGTGTCACCCACGAAATGCTGGTGGAAAAAAGTAAAGAAACCCATCAACAAGATCAGGGTGGTCTATGATCAATGTAGTGACCTGAAAAAGTAAAACTATAATTAAACTGGATTTAATTTAAGTAGTTAAGTTTATTTATATGCAATATAAGTCGTAAATCTTTTTTACACCATTAATCGTAATTATGACATTGTACAACAATTAATCTCAATTAAAATTAATACCACACAAAAGAAAAAGAAATGATGCATAAAAAACTTACACATACCTCATTGAAGACCTCATCACTACGCTTCTTTCCGACGCTATACTTATTCAGTATGTCTAGAAACAGCACGTAAACATGAGGAGTATTTCGAAATCGAGTCTGCATGCAAAACAGCCAATCGGATTGTTCATTGAAATTATATGTCAAAAATTACAAAATATTTTCCAATTCATTTATATATATATATATATATATATATATATATATATATTATATCAATTTAATATAATTTTAGTTTCTACAAATACATCAAACAAATGAATTCAAGGCCGGTTATGAGGAGAGACTCCCAAGACAAGGGCAGAGGGCCTCAAATTTTTGGGCCCTAAATATTTTTATACTATATCCAAATTTAATTTTTAGAAAGATAACTTTTTTTTAATTAAAATATTATTATTAATTTAAAGTTGTATTAAGATATTATGTATAATTTAATAAAAATAATTTGAGTTTTTGAAAGTTTTATGATTATTTTTATTAAGAATTTAACTTTTAAAATTAGAATATGACATTCAAAATATTAGAAACGGTCTAGGTGAATTATATTGAAATTTTTATAAAAGCAATTTGAATGTTTATAATCTTGAAAACAAATTTATAATCTTGAATTTCAACTACCAATTTGAATGTTTATAATCTTGATAACAAATTTAATCTATGCGCATGAAAAGAACCATAAATCAAGAATACTCTTACCTTCACCTTGTTCACAAAATTTAAAGCTATTTGCTCAGGACTCAATTGCTTCTTGGCACCTGATCTTTTCATCATCTGACCCATCCATGAAAAAATAATTCAATAAAATATATATTTATTCAAGAAAAGAGTAAAAATGAAAATTCAACTCTTTGCAAGAATGATTCAAACACATTTTGGTGTATGCATCATTGGCTAATATCATCTCCCAAATATGCTCAAAATAAATATTTTTAAAATACTAGACGCTAGCTTTAATAAAGATTATAAAATTAAAAATTTTATGGAAGCAAAATAATTTAAAAGTTTAAAAATTCATCACTCTTAAAAAGACAAAGTGATCGTAAATGCTCAAAACTATTCAATCCAAAGAAACATATATAAAATGAAAAAAGAAAAATAAAACTAATATAAAAAATAAATTGCTTTGTATCACAGTTTTTTCTCAACCTTTGCCATTCTTCAGAATCTTAAAGGGAGGACAAAGGCTAATAGAGCTTTTTTTTCTTTCTTTCTATGTTTGAGTTTAAGAAAGAAAGTGACAAAGAAGAAAAGGATGAGAAGAAGAATTCCCAATGTAGTGATATATATATCTAAGAGACTAAGAAAAATAAAGGGTGGCATGATGGTAGTCAAATTTGACCTTTTTCCCCAGTTACGCACATACTACTATTATATAAATTCCTATAAATGGTTTCGTTCTTTTATTGTTAAATAATTTTTTTTATATAAAAATTGTAAACAAAATTTTGGATAAGAATACAAAACTTTGTATACATATATTCAATTATATTTCATTGTGTAAATGTTTGTGAATATATTTTAAGAACTAATATTTTATAATTATCATTATTTTACAGTTGTCTAATACATGATTTAAACTTTATCTTTTGATTTTATAATATCAAATTTTTACCATTTATATAATTGACACATGAGACACACGAACTAATACAAAGTAAGATCTTAAATTATTTACGTATTAATTGTGTACACTTATATATAGTTTACAAATAATATAGATATATATGTATATATAAAGAATAGTATTTTTTTTCTTCTAGACATAGTTCAGGATTCATCCCCCCACCCCTTACCATGAATTTAAAAGAAAAACTATTTTATTCTCTTTTCCACAATTATTATGACATCCATTATTTTAATTTTCATATTTATGACATCCATTATTTTAATTTTCATATGAAATAAATAATATTTTTTGTATATTCATAGGCATATATACACCTTCTTATTCATATTAATTATTTTTCTCAAACAAAATTATTTTTCTACTTTATATTTGAAAATATTTCATGCAATGGATATAACCTTTTATACTCTGTAAAAGAAAACAAACTAAAATATATTTTTTCAAAGTTACCTTAATAGATAAATTGTTCTTTAATATAAAACTAAATTAAAATAACAGGTATTTGAAGCATTTAAAATTAAGATGATTGTTTTCAAATTTCCTATTATATTTAATATGTTATTAAATAAATTGAAGTAATGATTGTAGAAATTAAAAGCATATATCCACATACATTGGTCAAAATCTTATAACGGTACTTTAGTTGGATATCACTAAAATCTACGAGTACATATATATCTAATTATTTGAAATTTACGGGTACACATCACTTATTTGAAATCTAATAAATGGGGACGCTTATTTAATATTTAATAGATATTTGATAACTCCAATCTAAAACCATAAAAAAATTATTAAATGGCTCTTATAAGTTATATTAGCATGTGATTTGTTGGTTTTAGTTTCTGGTGTCGACAAAGTTGAGACGGCAACTCTCTCGAACAGCTCATGTTTAAGTTGATATGATTAAGTTTAAAAATAATACATTTGTTATTAATTCATATAACCATATAATTTTAAAATATAAAAATATTGTGTTATATTATTTAAAGAAAATTGCATGTTCTAGTCTCTTTTAAAATGTATTTATTTTAGGGGGAGGGCGGTATCAAAAAGAAATTAAAGACAGTGCACGCAACAAAGTTATGGGTGGAAATAAGTTTAGTCGAATTAAGTTTTAAAAAGTTTAAAACTTAAGTTTTATATGTTATTTATCAGAGACTTATTTTTCAAATTTAAGTCTTACGTTGATGAAACACTGAAATGGACTATTAGCTTATTTAAAAGTTTATTTATTTTAACTTATTTTGAATAAACAATCAAATATATATTTAAATAAAATAACAAATTAATACGTTAATGAAATTAAGTTGTATTTTAAGATTTAATCTAATATTTTAAAGAATATAACTTTATATAATATCTTACTTCAATTTTATTTTAAAATAATACATTTAAATATTTTAAAAATTTAAGAATGTCGATATGTTTAAATTACTAAAATTAAGTTAACATTCTAACAAAGCTTCAAAATCTAATACATTAATAATAGTAAGTTAGTAACAAATAAATATTCTTTATATTTAAGCTTAATTGTAGTTTTTGTCCCTCATATTTTCATTAATTCGCGAAGTTAGTCTCTCTATTTTAAAGTCCAACAATTTTGGTCCGTTCCTCAAATATTTTAACTCTAAAATAGTGGTGTAACATATTTTAAATGATGTGGCATAAGATTCTATTATGTAAAATCATCTATATGTATTAACTTATAGATTATTAATTAAATTACAAAAATGAATAATGTCATAAGTTAAAAGTGAAGGTTTTATAACAATTTCATGGGTATATTAATCTTTCAACACTATTATATTATATGTCACATTAGTATATTTTACTTAAAAAATATGAGTGACCAAAATTGTTTAAATTTTAATATAAGAAGACTAAGTTCGAGAATTGATGAAAATATGAAGATTAAAATTACAATTAAATTTTATATTTATTTAAGTAGCTAGACCAACTTATTAGACCTAAAATATTGTTTTTGTAGTCTATAGTCCGACTTTTTTAGTTGAATATATTTATTTAGAAATCTCAATTTTAATCATTAAAAAAGATTGGTCTAGTTTAAGCAAGAAGTAGATTAAGTCTTAAGTCCCTATCAATGGACATGACCTATTTCTATATCTATAAAACACATAATCTTTTCAACTCATTCAATTAATTTAGTCTATCAAATATCTCTACAATTTTTTTTTACACAGTTTTTCAAAAACAAATTTATTATATTTTGTTAAAAAAATAGAAAAAAAAAATTCTTTTTTACCAAAAACAAATATTTTTATGTTACAAAGAGAAATAATTTTTTTGAATTTTTTTTTTTGAAATAAAAATTTTGGAAAAAAAATTTAGGGCCTGTGACTTAATTTATGATTTATTTTTGGGAGTTTATTTTATGAAATCATTTTAATTATATTGTCCAAAAAATTAACAGCTTTCAATGACACATTACAACAATCAGAGAATATATTTAAATTCAAAAAAAATTGTTAAAAATTTCACATTCAATGAAATATCGTAATTATTATATAAAGTAAAGGTAATTTCTCAAGTCAAGCTAGTTATCTCAACTTAGTTTCACTAAATCACGTTTTGGATGTTCAATTTTAAATACGAGAAATGTGTTGAGAGTTTCATATCTTTTTCTAATAAAAATCAAGATTATATAAAGATGAGTTATACTAAATATAAAAACTTAATTATATATATAATAAAAGAAATTTAAAAGATAGAATGAAAGACCACTCTGTACAATTGTGCAATGAGCGCAACAATTGAATTTGGTATTTTCAAAGTATAAGAGGAAAATGATAAAAATTAGAACCAATAGAAGCATCAATTTCCACAATGTAAAATGAAGATTGGGTATTCGCTCACCTTATCCATACCGACCTCATCCTCTCCTAATCCATGATCTCTTCCTCTTAAATTTCTTTCTCAATTTTGCATCATGCATCTTTCTGAGACAAATGAATATTACTCAACTCTAGTCCACTCCAAATACGGCCCAAATTCAATAGTCTTTTTTTCGCTAGATAAACCTCTTATTACACTATTAGCAAAAACTATACTTGGCATTCGCCATAAATCCACACTAACTGGCAAAAAAAACGACACTAACTCGGAGTTAACCTCAGATTAGTGTTGGGATGGGCCAAGGTAAAACATACAAAGCTAAATCGTAGAGTCAACTTAGTGTCACTGTAGACTTTAATTTTTATATTAAACTATTTTGTTAATAATGAAGTAGGATTTTAAATAATTAATTTATTATTAAAATTTATTTTAAAATATATGTTGATTAATTTTTTTAATATGTGTTTTTTATTATGCGCCACTATTGTATGTATTTGAATGAATTAGTTATATAAACAATAAATATTATATTATTTTATATATTTTTCTAAAAATAATAGTATTTTAGTGTAGTAGTTTAAAAAATAAAATTTTAATTGATTTAATATAGATATGTGCGTACACAATTAATGTTATATTTTTTATTTAAAATATTTTTTTGTGGTAGTATTTGAAAACAACAAATATAATTATAGTGGTTAGTTTGAATATGAGAGTCTTGATTATTAATGTATTATAAAATATTAATTTTAAAATATTAGTAATATTTTAGTAATTAAATAATGTTTAAAAATAAAAAATAAAATAAATGAGTAAAATGTATTTTAGAGGTTAAGCTTATATACAAAAGTAAAATCTAATTAATAATAATAATAACTAAAAAAGGATAATGAAAAAAAAATGAGAATAAAACATACAACGTGTTTCCTTCTCTTTCTTTGTGTATAGCCACCACAAACGTTTCTCCTCTTTCTTTTTTAGTTGACCATAATCATTACGGTGGATGTCTTACAAAATTGACACCACATTTGTGATCGTTATGATCTCCTTTTTCATTCCATACTTGAATCGTAAATTGAAAAACTTTATTTCTCTTTGTCAAAAATCACACCTCCACCATTTGATCAAGATTTCGGACTCCACGACTATCACCGACAAAAACTGAGACCATATTTCAACTCCACGAAACACCCTATTCTATTACCTATGATTGGAATCACCAAACCATTATACTTCAAAAAATGGGGTTTCACCCTCGTCGCGACTGTGTTATCGAATTTCAGCCAACACATTCATCGTCCTGAAAAACTGACAACATTTTTTGATTTCTCTCGTCGAAACCTTCAAAAAGTACTATTCATTTTCGTGTTTCAGAGAAGATGACACAGCACCCTATCGACGCTCCAACACGTCAATGAGAAATTTTCAAATAACTTGTTTCACTTTATTTTGAATATTTTTTTCTCCTAACATTTTTATTAATTATGCAACGCAGATTATTATTCCCCGCGTAAATCATCAGTCTTATGTCGTTAACTCTGCAAATTTGTTGATGCTTTTGGACTTGTTCTTTGCGCGTTGTCGACATCTCATGGTTGTTGGAAATTATTATGATCCTTATATCTTATGAAAGCGTCAGTTTGAGGTAACAGGTAATAGAGCGTTTGAACTCATGAGTACACTATAATGCGAGATGAACGGAAGAACCGTATTTCCCAGCGATTCATCTTGGGCTCGCTGCGTGTAGCAGTAGACCTTTGAGGGATAAGTTAATTAATGTGCAAATATGAAAATTGCGAGATTAAAATATAGAATAGAAATATTTGTAAGGTGTTGATTGATTTAATATCTTTAAATGTATGGTATTTAATATTATTGTGATATTGAATGTCGAATTAATTTTATGTATATATGTGATTAGATGAGTTTATGTTTATGTAATAATAAAAGATGGATGTTTTGTGATAACTTTGTGTAATGATGATGATGTATGATAAATGATTGTGATGTTATAAATTTGTGATAAGTTTATGTGATGATGTATGATTCATGATAGTGATGTTATAAATTTGTTATGAGAATAAAGTAACTTCATAGTTTATGAAATAGTGGTATTTCAATTTGTGGTTTAGATGACAGTCTTAATGGAGTATCATACGTCAACGAGGAGAGAAAATAAATATTGAGAGTTTGTGAAGTAGAGATTATTTTTTCATCATATAGGTAGGACATGACAAGCCTAGTGATTTCAGGGAAGTACAATTGAATTGAGTATGATTGTGCCACTCTACTGTTGAGTCTTAAAGCAAGATTGTTAGACCTTTGAGGTATTTAGGTGGAGAATTCCTAGGTGACTTGGAGGTAGTACTCCAAATGACGAGAGCTACCATGCAACACACGTTTAACTCGACTGTCGTGTATATGTGTCTCGTGTTGAGTTAAAGGGATCTATAAGGACAACGTTAATTTGAATTGTTCATTCACCAAGATGGTGGCATAGTATCAAGTCTTCTATCCAAGTACTTCAGAGTTAGAATGGTACCACATGGTGAAGTAAAGTCTAAACTCATGGATATTGTTGCATTTTTTTTATTGTTTTATTGTGATTAATAGGTATCGTTGGTGATGATACTTTCTCTTAGATGATTTGATATTAGTTAAATGTATTGATTTTACTTGAGTGGTTTTAACTTTATAATGTGATGTTTTTTCTTAAATAATGTTCGTGTAATGATACGGTTTACTTATAATTAATTGTGTGTTCTTCTTACTTATATTATACTATTAACACGATTTCAAAACTTACCCATTCATTATTTGTGTTTGACTGACTTGACTATGAGTTTACGAAGTCGCAGTTATTATAGGTTAATGAGTCTTGAAGTTCAAGTTAGGGAGAAAGCCTCTCTGATTGGTGATATCAAGAATGAAAGTCTTAAGTTGTATTTTATTTATTTAATTAGAAACAATTTTTTTATGAAAATCTTACTTTTTTATAAGAGAAAAAGTTTAAAGTGTTATGAGTGAAATTTTGATAAATGTGTTATCCTAAATTTGTACCAAAAGTTTTATTTCCTTGAAAATAGATTTTATTTATCTGCTGCGAATTAAGTTAAATATTCTTGTATAAATTAGTATATATTATTTTAGGGTTTTAGGTGTCACAATCAATTTGGTTGAGTCAAAGTGGACAATATAGTCAAAATTAGACGCTAAATTCAACAACGTATTAGTCAACCAACATAAGTAGAGTTCTTGAGTCAGCATTAAATGGTTGAACTAATAGAAAAACTAAACTAGCACACCTTGATCACTTTTCACACTAAAAATGAAAAAAAGTGCGGGTATAAACTCAGCGTAGTATATATTTGATCACCTTTTCCAAACCACTCTCATCCTCTCCTAATGCAACTCTTCCTCTTACATTTCTTTCTCAACTTTGCATGATGCATCTTTCCTAGTTTTGGGCAAGCAATTAGTGTTTCGAACCACATTCAACTTTAGTCCACTCTAAATAAGTCCCAAACCCAATACCAACTTTTTATGCATATATAAGTCTCATATTAACTCCTTGCAAGGTATGCATAACCTAACCCTAGCCTCCACCTCAACCAAATATTAATTGGAGGTATCTACAAGTCTTCTCCACCATGGATTATTGCCAAACACCACCTTGCAAGTCCTCTTCGCCATGGTTTCTGACCAAACATAACCATGTAAAGTGTGTTTCTTCCACGTATTTTCCATCATCATCATGAATATGACTTTGTGATGATTGTATCCAAAGTAAGTATATGACTAATCGTATATGTAGGGATTTGTATGATATATAGCCGTTCAACAAAGTTATGATTCTAAGTGGAGTGATACGCGGGTTTTGTTCATTTATTTAATAGATAAAACAAAAACAAAAACAAAAAACATAATGTAAATTTAACAGTGATATTAAATTGTTGGGGTTAGATTTCATCAATCACTTTCTATGTACCCTATTGATTAGTTACATGTATACATGTTAACATCAACATTGGTGTCTCTGTTCACGCGTTATTAACTCCTTAATAACGATGAGAGATCAATTGTCTTGCTTAAAAGATGATTCCTTAGCCTATTAACCAAGACAATTGCATTAATCACTAACAGTTCAAGACTATTATATCTAAATCTATTCCTAGTGTTTAGATTCAATCGATGTTTATCCTAAATCAAGATCTAAAGATTCAATAGAACTTCAAATTAAATATCAAATTATGAGTGATCAAGTCATAACAAACATTGATATTTAGCTAGAATATATATAGTTATAAATCTAAAGAGACACATAAGAGTATGATTGATTACATTTAACCCCAACAAATAGTGATTTAGCTACTCATTGTCATGTGAGTTTTACAAGATCAAGATGAAAAGAAGAGAAAATGGGCTTCAATTATGATTTTCAGCATTTTATCTATTGGTTTTTCTATGAAATATCCTAGTTTTCTCTCTCCGTCTACAACCTTTTTGGTTCTTTTCATGCCCTTCTTTTCTCTCTTTTTTCACCTTTTTCCTTTTTTGGAAAATGTTTTAGCTTTAAATAGTTTTTTTTTTATAAGTTACATTTTACTCAATGAACGTATAATTTGCTTAGCGAGTGAGTATGCTTCATGGTGAAGCAAATTCTAACTAGCAAACCGCTTTTAATTTCGCTCAGTGGAATTACTATTCGCTTAGCGAGATTAACTTTACAAAATCTAGCAAACTCAGTGCCTTGAATTCACTTAGCTAGAAGATGTCTCGCTCAGCGGATTCCATTTGCAACATCTAGCAACTTTCTACCTTGAACTCACTCAGTCAGAAGATGTTTCGCTCAGCAAATTCCATCAATCATATTTCTTCAAATTTTGGCTCAAATAGTCTTAATTAAAATTCTCATTTTACCTATAAAAGCAAAGAAATATACAACATATCATCTTTTCTTATATCTTAAACTTTAATAACTAAATATTTATAATGATTGGGGTAAAATGTCATGTTTTCTATCAAATTAAGTTATAAAGTTTTTTAACAACATATCAAACATATGGTAATTGAGCACTAATCAGTTTCTTATGAAACATTAGTGAAAACATTTTAATTAATAATAAATGTTTATCTCATACGTTATTTTTTCACCAATTTCTTTAATAACTTATTTTCAAACAAAAAACGTGAAAAAATTATAGTTAGTTTATTATTATTGTTTTTATTTTTATGTTGGAAATATTATAAAAAAAATACTAATTTTAACTAATTCTTTATTAATAAATATTAATTTGTCGATGTTTATAATACGTTTGTAACAAGTATATAGTAATTATTTTTATTTTTATTTAAAAGATATAAAAAAAAACTATTTGATTAATTGATTACAGAAAACACGTGCTCCATTTAAAAACTGTACGTTTCAATAATTTCTTTTACGATTTATTTTCACAAGAAATTAAAATAA
>JBBPBS010000170.1:7127939-7163979 GCA_037974835.1 Cicer judaicum
TAAGTGACAATTTAAGTTTTTATGTTTTAAAATGTTAACAATGTTATCCTTTTTTTTTACAAAAATTCATCAAAATTGTTAAACAAAACTCATAAATTTAGTTATATTATTTAATATAAAATAAACTTTATTAAATTTATAGTTCAAATCTTCAAATAAACTCATATTTGTTATTCTTTATTTAATGTTATTAGAAATGAAAATATGAGTTTATTTAAAGATTTAAGTTATGAATTTGATGAAATTGCATTATATTGAGGATGATAATTAATTTTATGGGTTTTATTTGAAATTTTTTATTAATTTTGTGAAATTTTGCAAAAAATATAGATAACATTGTTGACATTTTAAAACATAAAAGATCAAATTGTCACTTAAAATTAAAATAAAGGACCAAATCAGAAAAAATAAATAAATAAAAGACTAAAATGTTAACTGAAATTAAGTTAAGGGACTATATGTAGTATTTATCTATTTTTATATTTTTATTACTAATTATAATCAATTAAATAATATTATTAAGAAATATTTAATATTTTATCATTATTTATTAAACTTTTTCATTTTTAATTAAATAATATTAAAAAAGAAAAGGGAGACCGGAGGACGACCCTCCCTCCCAAAAATGGTACATGCATTTATTGTAATTTTTTTTTTATCATTATGGGTACCAAATAAATTTCCCTTTTTTTCTCTAAATGTCCTCTTTTTTATCTTCTAAATTTGGTCTTTTTACCTAAATTTACAAAACTCTAAATATAGTGATTTATTTAGATATAATATTTAAGAAAATAAAAACACCCATAATGCTAATTAGGATGAATCGAAAAGATCATATTTATTTCTAGAAAAACTTGCCCCAAATGATAAGAAAATCCGATTTTTTTATTTAAAAATTAAATCAGTTACAAATAATCAAATCAAAATCATCCCTAATTAGTCAAAATATCCAATTTCTATTTGATAATTTTTTTTACTTTTAAAAAAAAAAATTAAATTATTCTTAAAACAAAAGAAAAGTCCCACATTTTTTATTATTTATAAATTCATATATACATGAGGAGGGATTGAATTACACCTAAAAAATTACACTATTTCACTAACATTGTGTCGGATAATTATTTTTTAATAGCATATGTTGGATTAAGAACTAATATCATATAAATTATATTTATAAATAATCACATTTGAGAATAACGGATAGACGGATACAATAAAAAAAATTTCAACAAGTCTGGTATATTTATACTACAAAAAAAAAACACTTATTTTTCAAAGACAAAAACTTCTAAAAAAATATATCCAATTGGAGGGTTTTCCTAGGAGTACAAAGCCATTGAAATTAAAAGTTCGAAAATGATCAATTTCAATTAATCGAGCAGGTCAAAAAGAATTTTTGGTGGGTTATATATATTGGGGTGGGCAGATCCATTGACCCACAAAAAAATTGAGTAATCCACAAAAATTTGAGTGTAAATGGATGGTTAAGGTCATTGAACAGATAAGCGGAATATAAAAACGATTGTAAGTGGATTAAAATGGACGAATTTAGTTGAGAATTCTAAAATCGATTAAATTTATACCCGCTCGATAAATAAATACACGATGGTAATATTCATGTGTTGTTTCATAATACCCTCGAAAATTGTTATGAGCGACAAACTTCTTGGAATTCTAATGGGTTGACCCGTTATAAGAGACAAACTTCTTGGAAAACTGATGGGTTGACCCGTTGAAAAAAGAAAATTGGAAAAATAATGATAATAAATGTTTTTACAAGAGTATATATTTTATATTTATTTATAGTTTAATATATCACTTTTTAATTTTAAATCTTGTAAATTTTATTTATTTATTTAATACCTATAAAATGAGAGACAAAAGAGTTTGGTCTCTAACGTCAAATCAACATTAAAATTAAAAGAATAATGAATTTTTCAAAAAACTATAAATTCTTCTTTTAATTTTTATTCATATTTTCTTTATAAAATAATATTAATTATTAAATGATCAATAAATAAATTTATTAATTAATAATATAAAATATTTTAATTTTTAATATATCATAAAAAAATAATGTGATCATGTGTATTTATAGGCCCACGCATCACGACAATTTATAAATTATCTATTTAGAGACCTAAAATGATAGTAAGTGATTTTACAGGGACTAAATAAATAAAAAACTTACAGATATTAAAATTAAAAAAAAAATATATTTACATATACCAAATACTTATTTAAACCTTTATTTACATAAACAATCTATGAAAAAAAATTGTATTTTAATCATTAATATTTATTTCTAATGAAAATAATTAAAACCATTATTAACATTTTAAAAGGTTATAATTATTAATTAAAATAAAATTTAAAATCACAAATTTAATGATGAAAATTGCATCGAGTTAAAATTACCTAGATATTATCCAATAATACATGGAACCAAAAGTCAAAGCCAAATAAATTAAACATAACACTATAGTAATACCTCTCTCCCTTATTATAAGTATTTATTCGTTTCTTTTAATTTTTATTAAGAAAAGTTGATAATGTAGATAATATATTTATTTTATAAGTTGATATTTTAAAAATAAATTTTTTATTTAAATGTATTGAATTTGACTGTTTCTATTTCAAAATAAATTTGTAGTATTAATAAAAATTATATTTTTTTAAAAAAAAATACACATAATAAATTAAAAATGTATTTATATTATGAACAATTTTTTTTCTTAAATAATGCTTGTAATAAAAGACAGCGTATCTCGTCATTATAATCATAATGAGCAGCGTATCTCTAAGACATTCATTAGAATGTGTTTGTCTAGGAGTGGCTGCATTGTTTTTTTTTTTTAAAGAAACAAATACTGTACATTTTTATTTGTTGTTTGTAAAAGTAGTAAATAATCTTAAGACGATAATTAAAATTGAATGGAAGTAGTAGTTTATTTTTTATCCTCAAATAAACAGTTGATTTTAATTTGTTTAGTTTTTCAAATTAATAAAATAGTATTTCTTTTACTAAAACATTAATACAATAAAGTATTATATTTTTATATTTAATTAAATGGACCATTAAAAAAAAAAGTAGAGTTTTATACCCGAAAAAAGTATATAGAGTTAATGAGAGATTAACTGTATTGTGTTATCCTTTGCAGTTTGCACCTATATAAACTCTTAACCCTAATTAATGTGGGTACTATATACAAGAGTACTCAAAAGTAAAAGACCAACCAAAGTACTATATATGGCTAAATTTGTTTGTGTATTTCTTCTACTCAAAGTTACTAATTAAGGATCCTTTGGTCTTCAAGGTACTAATTAATTCTAGCTATTATTTTTTTGAAACAATATTTTTTTTTTCCAGAAAATAATGACAAATCTTATTATAATTAACTCAAACAACAGTGAAGTTTCATGTTCAAATTCAAGACAAGATATTTAACTTAGCAATTTTAGCATTTGTTCGTTAAGTTAAAATTTAAAGACCAAAATTATGGATGAGAATGGGTAGAGTTTGAGTAGGGTGTTATAGTATACATCCTCATATCTACGGTATAAAAAACACTCATGTTTGTATCTGTATCCTCTTGAGTATTAATTTTAATAATCGCACTCTTATCTTCTGGATACTTAAGTGTTCGTACCTATACTCATTGTCCACGCTTTAAGATTTGGATCTAATTGTCATCCCTAAGATAAACAATACTATTTTAACTAACATGAAGCAAATTAATTTAATTTATTAATCTTGTTCAACAATTCAATTTTTCTTCTTTTCAGATTGTGCAGGCTGCACATGACTATCGTTGTTCAGCAACTCAATACAAGAAGGCATGTTTAACCTATTGCAACCTTTGTTGTGCAAAAATTTTCTGTGTTCCATCTGAAACATATGGTAACATGGAAGAATGTCCATACTAAAATAACTGGAAAACTAAGGAAGTAGGGCCCAAGTGCCCCAAATTTATGTTTACTATTAGTCACATTATTGATTATGCATGGATCTTTGTCAATGGATTTCTATATGCTATTTGAATATTAATAAAATTTCTATTGCTATGATCAAATTAAATTAATTCTTAAGCTACCTATCAATTCCTTTCGTTTCATAATAATTGATTTAATTATATAAAAAAAAATATTTGTCTCAAAATATATATTGAATATCAACTTTTAATGTAACAAGTAACATTTTTTTTCTTTCTATTGCACCATTTACATTAATAGTGATCTTTGACAAAAATAGTTTACTAAAATTACTATATTTTCTCTTTTACTTTTTTTTTTTTTTTAAATTTATGTAGAATAATCAAGTGAGTGAATTATTGTGGGATGAATGAAGTAGTAAACTTGTCACTGTATGAGCGCCCCTCCTTCTTGTCTTCAGCTTTATTGATATTTCCTTCAAGAATGTAAGCAAGCCAAAAGTTCAGCAACTCTTATTTATTTTCTTCTACCGAGAATCTCAAAATCTTTGCAAAATAATAAATAAATAAAACCAAAAATTCCATTTTATTTCATAGACACCAATTAAGATTCATCATTATACCATATAAATTGAGAGAGAGAAAATCAGAGGGGAAGATTCTACTAAAAAAATAAATAAATAGATCGAAGGAAATAAAAAATGTAGAAGACCTAGAGTCTTCTTTCATTTTTCTAAGCATGTAGCTTTTAACTATTCGATCAATTTTCGTTATAAAAAAATAGATTAATTGGAGGTATCAGTATATTAATCTTAATTTATGACATATGAGTTGCGACAACTTGGTGATCTTAATTAATAAATATTTTTAATGGAGATGTTGGATATTGGAATGTCTGAGTTCGACTTTCGTGTCGGTTTTTGTTAATGGGTGTCCAAAGGAGGAGTTGTCTTTTGACCAAGGCCTTAGACAGGGAATATGCTTTCTCCTTTTTTTTTTTTTGCTAGTTGTTGAAGGACTAAATTCCATGTTGAGTTCTTCAGTGAAAGTCGAGTTGTTCTCTAATTATATCATTAGTGACAACTCATATTTTAGAGTCTCACTTTGTAGTTTGCAAATAATACACTTATCATATGTGGAAAGAAATGATCTAATATAAGAGTTATTAAGGTCAACCTACTGTTTTTTGAATTGACTTTATGGCTAGCAGAGGCAGCCAAGTTATTGAATTGTAATGTTGGGAAGGTTCTATTTAAATACCTTGAATTACTTATCGGTGACAATATGAGGAAGCTATCCTTTTGAAATCATGTGATTGAAAAAATTCAAAGAAGGTTATATGGAAGGAGGAACCGCAATTTGTTTAGGAGTGCAACCTTGTTCTCATTAAAATTCTCTAATATTGAATCCCTTTTTAATTTTTTTTTATGGGAGGGGGTAGTGATTAGGCCCACAAGGTTTATTGGGTCAAGTGGGATAAAATTTATTATAAGCATGGTTGTTTGAATGGGGTACTGGGAGGTGGTACTTCTCGAGATTTGTCGTGGTGGAAGGTTATTAGGTGTTTAGAGGTTGAAGGTGGGCATTCGGGAACAATGGTTTTTAACTAAGAAGAGTAAGTAACGATGGAAATTCTTTGTTGGTATGATCTATGGTTGGAAGGTGGACAACTACAAAGTAGGTTTAGTCAATTGTTTAGGGTGGTGCGTGAAATTTATAACAGTGGTAGATATGTTTAAATTGGGGTGGGAAGTTGGAGGAGGGTGGCGTCGTTGTCTGCTTTAGTGGGAAGAATAGTTGGTAGAAGAGTGTGCTTCGTTGTTTTTTAATGTTCATTTGTAGGATCAAATTGATTATTTGTGGCAATGGAAAAATACTATGTGTGGGGTGGACTATGTGAAACGTGTTTATGAAGGATTGATGTGGAACTATTTTTTATATCGCACTCGTTTTAGTGACATTGTTTCGAATAAAATGATATCGTTAAAGGTGTCTCTCTTAGCTTAGAGGTTGTTGCACAATCAGTTGCATACGAAAGAAAAATTGTTAAAAAAGAACATTTTGGGTAGCTCTTTTAGCTTGTGTGTGGGTAAGTGTGGACTTGAAGAAACTATTCAACATCTATTTTTTTAGTTCGATTTAGTGAAATATTCTTACCTAGTTGAACATTGAAGGTTCTTTGTCTTATGCTGTTTTACACGACGCTCAATAATATTGTGGGTTAGGTCTGCTTGGTAGAAAAGGTCAGCAATAGTTAGTGTGCATTTGAACTATATGGAAAATGAGGAATCATATAATATTGAGCCGACATCATGTGTTAAACTAGTATGTTAGTGTTGCCTTCGTTATAAAGAAATTGTTTTATGGTATGACTTTAATCAATGATTGTCTCACTCGATTCATTACTTGATGTCATTTTTTTTTAGTTATTTTGGGTTGTTTTTGGTGCATAGATGAGATTTTATTCTTCGAACTCATTTTGTTTTGTTGTCTTATTGAGTTTTATTAGCTCTTTTACCTTTCTATATTCTTATTCTTCGCACTTAGAATTATATTATTTTAAGATGTTTGAAACTAAAATGTGACATTTTGTCATTATTAGTTTAAGTTTGAGTTGTGACAACTTAGCAATCTTAAACTTTCTCAGCCAAATTAAAAAAATAATTAAACACATTCATCAATATCAATTTATTAGACTCAATATTTTTTCCTTCATCAAATCAGCCATATCATTTTTATCAAATCATTTTATCGCAACAAAACATTTTTTTTTTATAAAAAAATCAACACATTCACATTCTATACTTAAAACTATGTACAAGATATTTGGGGAACTATATAAAAATCAAAGCAAATAATCCTCAAAATACACAACTTACTGCTTCGTTAAAAGTCTTACCACAAAAATTTTTAGGGGTAAAATCATGGTGAAGGGAAAAATAGTGCAGTAAATACTTAAACACATCAACAAAATCTATATTCAGGCAGACCAATCTTATTTCTATTAAAAATATCAAAAATATTAGAAGAAAAATTATCCCATCAATGATTGTCTACCAAGTGAAATCACAAATTAGTAATTTTGTTCGCTCATTAATTATTTTCTCTAAAAATATGAGATATAGTAAAATATCAATATTTTAATCATTTCAAAATAATTAAATCATGTATTTATAATGGAGCAAGGAACATAATTATTATTTCTAAAAGATAAATTTGTCAATTATGAATCAAATTCAATGCATAGAAATTCTCGTCATTCATACATAAATTATTTCAATAGTAATCATAACTTTAATGAGTCCGGTATGTAGTGCAATTGTAATCCCCAAGTTCACATAAAAATAATCCAAAGCAGCAGCAAAGTTGTACTTAAACATACATCACCATCAAAGCAGGACCAACACAGCAAAATGCAGCACCATCAATATTCCATTTAATCTATTACTCTTCAAAGAAACGTCAAATCACCTTCTAGATAGTAAGCACTCTAAGAGGGTGAACTCCAACTTGAAAAAAATTGAGAATTTGAAATATTTTAATAGAGGTGAGATTGTGCTAGAAGTGTGATTGCCATGTAACGATACGTTCGAAATAATTTTGTTGATAACACTATGAAAAACAAGAATCTTATTTTCAAATCATACTTGATTTATGCAATATCAATTAATGTCAATAGTAAAAATTATTTTACTCAAAATAACATCTCTACATTGATGAGACCAACTTTTGTCATATGATAAAAAGATTTTGAATTGAACTAATATCAATTTGAGAGTGAAAAATAAAGCTTAACCAAAATCAAAGCATAATGTCAAAATAACAAGATAAAAATAGATGAGTTTTAGTCTCCATTTCACATTTAAAGAGTTCACATCTTGAAATAATTTGATAATCTCAAAAGATTAAACTATCATCAGTAGACATCTTGTTATGCAATAATCTCCAAAACTTAAAAGACTTGAAAAGAGAAAGGTTATTATACCAAATAGTTTTCGCTTCAGAGATTTATTGTCCTAAAGGATTGTAAAATGAATACGCTTCCTATGTGAAATTAACTAGACTTGTACAAATTTACCTCGTATTAAATTAATACTACGAAATATATATATATATCAAATATTTGACTCAATTATTTACAAAAACAAATTTATAATTTACAAAGAAAAAATATATAATTTGAAATTGAGAAGAAAAATTCGAGTACAACACAAACAAACTCAATTTTTCATTTCCATATTTATTAAAATTCGAGTTTATAGTTAAAACAACTCAAAATTATTATGCCAAGTTGTAAAATCATACGATTCTATAAGTTAACTCATGATTTTAATAACTTTATTTAAAATTGCTCCTACAATAATTACTATAATCAATATTTTATAAGAAAATTATAGGCTAAATTACTTATGTGGTCCCTTAACTTAATTTCAGATAACGTTTTAGTCATTTTTTTTTCTGAGTTGGTCTTTTATTTTAATTTTAAGTGACAGTTTGATATTTTATGTTTTAAAATTTCAACAATGTCATCCTTTTTTATACAAAAATTCAAAAAAATCATCAAAATTTTCAATCAAAACCCAGAAAATTAATAATCATCTTCAATATAATGCAAATTTTATCAAATCCATAACTCAAATATTCAAATACACTCATATTTTTATCTCCAACAAAATCAAATAAAGAATAAAAATATGAGTTTATTTCAAGATTTAAGTTATGAATTTGATTAAATTTGTATTTTATTGAAGATAATAATGAATTTTATGGATTTTGTTTGAAAAATTTGATGATTTTTTTAAATTTTTGTAAAAAAAAATGACAACATTGTTGACATTTTAAAACATAAAATATCAAATTGTCACTTAAAATTAAAATAAAGAACCAACTCGAGAAAAACAAAATATAAAAGACTAAAACGTTACGTGAAATTAAGTTAAGAGACCGCGGAAGTAATTTAGCCAAAATTATAATACTTTTAACTTGTCTATTATTATCATCAATTCATGAGTTTAGTCTCTCTATTTGGTAGGAATATTAAGTCTCCTAGTTTGGAAAATTATACAATTTTGGTCTTGTCTTGACCACTCAAACCCGTATCTAACCTTGTGTTTATCTGTCCTCATTTGCACTCGACCACTCAAGCCTGTATACATTCAAATTTAAAATCTTGTGTAGCTCATGACTCGCTATAATCCGTCCGTGCATCAAATTGGGCCAATTAGGATCCACAATCTTTTGAATTAAATATACTTTTTATATCTATCTTTTTATGTGAATATATATATATAATTATTTAAAATCGCACTATTTTTAAATTTATGACTAAAATATTTATAGAAATAATATATTTATTCTCATTTTTTTAGTTTTAAAGTGTATATCAACAAAACTCACACAATTAAATATAAAGAAAAATAAGATTTTAAATTTGAAATTTCGTCTCGACATATCAAATTTTCATGTAATCATTATTTAAGTGGTGCTTATCGAAATACTTTTTTAATCCATTTCAAAAATGATATGAGATAAATTTAACTTTCACCCCTTCATCTTTATCTCTCACCTTCAAAACACATTAAAATGTCATTTTATCCTCTAATGTTTGATAGTCAAATATTTCTAAATTATTAACATTTTGATAATTACAAAAAAAAAAATTTTAAAAATTCTAGAAAAATTATATTTTAGAAGTTTTGCATTCATCTAGAATTTAGAAATTGAAAAATTACAATTTGAAAATTTCACATTCATCCAAATTTTTGCATTTTAGAAATTTCACATTCATCCAAAGATCCAAAAAAAAATTAAACTTTTGAAAAAATTGTATTTTGGAAGTTTTACATTCACCAAAAATTTCAAAAAAAATTTAAACTTTAAAAAAAATTGCATTTCGGAAGTTTAACATTCATCCCAATTTTAAAACAATAAAATAGTATTTTTATGTGTTTTGAAATGGTGAAAAACAAAGACAAGGGATAAGAGATAGATCCCTCGTAATCAATTAATTAATGATCAAGATTACCTAAAAGGATATATAATTTCCAAAATAACCATTATTTTCAACTTTTTAATGTGGATCCTTTTGAGCCGTGGTTCCATACTTTTTTGTTGTTGTCATGAGTCGTGACCAGCCAGACCTAGCCCTTTGAGGGCAATTGCAAATGCACAATTCAACATATTTTTCATTCATGTCATTGAGAATTGGATTCTCTACTCCTACAACTTGACTCCTATTTCCATATTTTGTTACTTTTTGCATAAATTTTCCAAAATACCCCATTTACAAATTAAAGTCAAAAAGAAGTTTGTCTATTTGTTTTGAACCATACATCTCAGATTTTTCTATACACTTTTTCAAAAAAAATTGTATATAATTTTTTTTTTCAAATTTTTTTAACGTATTAGAAATTTCAAACGAAATTTTTAGTATGTAAACTTTTTCTCTTAATTTTTTACATACTAGGAATTTTTAATTCATAAAAAAAAAATCATACTAAAAGTTTCAAAACTGAAATTACAGTTAAGTGAAAAAATTTCTCAGTTAATTTATATATTTTGAGAATATTTTTGTATGTTTTTCTCTATAATTTTTACAAATTAAAAACTTCGAAAACGAAATTATCCATATATGCAATTTTTCTGTGTTTTTTTACATGTTAGAAATTTCGAATTTGAAATTTCCTTATATGTGAATTTACATATTGAAATTTTCGTGCTTGTGGAGATAAAAATTGAGTTAAAATTTTTTCAATGAAATGAAGTAAAAATAGCAAAAGAAAAATTAGATTTTAAAAAAATTGTGCAAAAACAATTAAAGTGGGGGGTATTAAATTTAATTTTTTAAGAAATTTTATCTCGTGCCCCCATATTAGACTCCAACACCCATAAATAAGATAAATTGACTTATTTGTCCTCATAAATATTAAAAGTTGTTATTTTAATTCACGATATTATTTTAATGTTTTGATACACAAGTGAGTATCAATTGTTTATATATTATCGAAAATCTTTTTTCAAGTTTTTTGGTACATATTTCTTAATCGGACAACTTATTTAAAGTTTTTTAGAACTATTGGAATTTTTTTTCCAACATTTTTGGAACACACCTCGCTACTGAAAAACTTAAAAATAGAATTTCGATAACTATCGAAAAATTTGAAACTACAAGTTTTTCGAAAATTCTTTTATTTCTTTTTTTATTCCTTTGTTACTTTTTCATTTTTTATTTTATTTTTTCTTCAGTGGATGCTAAGTGCTAGAGGACGAGTCGACAAGATAGTATGAATCGCACGTAACATTGATAATTCATCATTTATAATGGATGCTCCTTCAGGAACGATTCGATCCATCCCATAGGAGACGAATATTTATAATGGAAGATGAGATGATAAGGGAGAACATGGTAATATACCTATCTTTGATATTAATGTTGCTATACATGAGGAGGAAGATGTTGTGTACAACATGAGGATCATATACATGAGGGATCTGTAGATTACACGATATCTTGGGAGATCATATGATCTATTTGTCCTTACACAATACAAGTATCATGTTCCTGCCAGATTGTAGTTTGATCAAATATGCTAAATTAATTATTATTTATGGTTCATTAAAAATATTTAAATTAATTATTATTTTTGTTATATATTTAATTTTAATGTCATATATTTTATTTGTATAGTGAGCAACCAATGCTGAAGATCATGGAAAGAAGTTGCAGCAATTTACTCCTCAAGTACTATTACAAGTTATAGAAACGTAGGTGAATTAATATGGATTAGCTCCATTACAATGGGGTAGTCTGAAGCTGATTGACAATAATTTGATTTATGGATTTGTCATTTCACATGTCATTTGGTAAAATGATGATTACTTTGATGATGTTGTCAATCTATTAGGCATTCATATTATGAGTGAGTTATATAGTCCACCACCCGACCTAGATAAAGTAATGACATGTAATCTTGTCATACCTTTATTAGGGGTGTTTGCCGGTGAGATATGGGAGGAAACCAAAAACACAAGAGGTGAGCCCTATAGGTTGGATTAGTTGAAAGATGTCTTCAAAAGACAATGTGCAACAAAGTGATTTGTTGTGCTTCTATGGCTTATTTGCTAAATTTGGTAGAGAGTACTATTTTCACAGAAAATAGTGATACATTATTTAATGCAAAGTATCTTGTCTTAATCAATGATTTGATCTAAGTTTGAAAGAAAAACTACATCTTTTTTTTCTTGAACTTCGAATTAAACTATTAACACGTTTGTATTTTTCTTCTTTTTCACAACCTAATATTAATTTATTCCTCCTCGCTCTCTCTCCCATTTCTTTATTTGATCTAGCAATAATAATCGTCACTCTATTTTTTATACCAATCTCTTTAGCTCAATTCACAACCGCTTCTTGTGTATCAAATATCTAAAGTAAAATAAAAAATAAATTATAATAATTAATCACAACATATGTTTTTACAATATTAATTATAATTATTTATATTTGATTTGTGTCGAAAATATTGGTAGTATCGACACATATTTTATCATATAGTATGAGTTTATCCATATTTATTAAAATTTATATAAATTAAATCATTTATAAAAAAAATCCAAAAAAAAAAGTGTATATCGAAAAATTCTTTCACAAGTTTCCGGTACATAAAGAGTTTATTGGAAGACATTAAGATTTCGTTAGTTTACATTTTCAACCTTATATATAGAAATACCTATAATTGAATTATAATTTTGGAAAAAGAATATATATTATTTTAAATAAAAATAGAGTGTAAATGTATTATATTATTAGATTGATATTTCAATTACGTTGATATTTTAAATCAATCATCATCATTTATAAAACTCTAAAATATTATTAAAACAAAATAAAAATATAAGATTTTTAGAGTATACCAAAACTAAAAAAACAATCCAATTAAATACAAACTATGTTAAACACATAATAACAAATTTTAGTAGAATAATTAAAACCATGTTTGGTGAAGGAAAAAGAAGATACATTGTTAATAAATGTATTGTAAAAACTACTTTTCTTCATTCATGTACATTGATGAGAGGATGTTAGATAAGCAGCAGTAATTAGTAATTAAAGAGTTAGTCTAACTCAAAACACTTACCTACCCGACTTATTAGGTCATACTAAAGTGACATCTCATTTCTGACTGGAAAAATAATCTAATCAAATTCAGCATTGAAGGTTTGTTGTTTTGAAGTTCAAAAAGTAGATTATTCATTATTGTATGATTTCTATAGGATATATGGTTCCTAATAATTTCATGCAATTTAAACAATATATTTGATTAAAAAAAATTATACATTACATTATCTTTTCATGCAATTTAAACAATATATTTGATTAAAAAACAATATACATTAATCTATCTCCAGATCAACTATCATTTTATTCTTTCAACGATTAAAACAATGATATAAAGTATCTAGTTGCTGGCTATCATATCACAAATGATTTTTAGCTCGCATTCCTCGTCATATACAGCTTTACGAGTATTATAAAATGACATAGAAACTAATCATTTCTTTTTTATTTTTTTTCAATCTTGAATTTGATTTTTAAAAGACTCTTTCAGGTTAAAGATGACAATAACAAAAATCAATTCAGCCTATATGATTGCTATGTGGCTTCCATGTGGAATTGTGAGGTTGGCTGATTATTATAATATAATTATTATTTTACTCAATTATTATAGTATAATAATTTAATATATGTAAAATATACTAACTAATTATTCAGCACCATGTTTTTTTGGCAGAATAAGAACAAAACCAACACAGACCAAGGACCACCACCATTACGAAATATTTAAATTCATATTTACTTTTTTAAGAATAAAAAATATTTAGATAGCTTTTTTTATAGAGAAAATAATAAATAAATTTGTACAGTTGATATTTTGAGTTTAAAACTAGAATTTAATATTAAATATAATAATATTTATATTTATATTTGTCAATTAAATTAGACTTTACGAATTTCATATAATTTTAAATTCTTTTAAGATAATTATATTCCTAACTCCATTATTTAAATCTATAACTATATCTAACTTAAAACTCAGAGCAACATTATTAGAAGGAAAAACAAAGGATAAGCTTGCCTTAACTCTTGTCACATTGAAGGATTTTAAAATCAATTTATCAAAATCTGACCAAAATGAGTTATTTTCTCTCTTTCTTTTTTCGTAATATAATGTTTTGTTTTTTCTCTTAGAAAACAAGCTTAATTGTGGCATGGGCTTGACTCCTTAAGCAACAGAAACCCATATTCCTAAATGAGGCTGTGGCGCTATGCTTTTTTTTTTTTTTTTTCTCCTATGTTATTATTATTATCTGAAAACGATTTGTGATACCTACCATATGGAGCTTTTTGGATTTTGGGAATGGGAGTAACTATGTGATAGAGTCAACCCCACAAATAAAAGAGGTTACTACTACTACTCATTCAGTCTTACTATGGATGAATTATTTATTTTGACTATTTTGTACGTATTGAAAAAATTAATAAATGACATTGAGAGAATAATAACTTTATTAAATTATATTTATTAAATATTAATGTACTCTCCAGTAAAGATGGATTTAGAATGATTTACAAAATACTACAAAATAACTACTTCTTCCAACCTTAAATATAAAATTTCATTCCCATTAAAAAAAATTGGTAGAAACATTAAACTTGTTAAAAATTGATGTTATTTTTATAATTTTATCATGAAATAGCATATTAGTCCTTGAAATAGTAAGAATTAATCAATTTAGTCTTTGAAATAAGAACTTTGAATAAATAAGTATATTAGTCATTGAAATTGTAAGAACTAGTCAATTTAATTTCTCAAATTTGTGCAATAGCAATTTAGTCATTTAAATTAAAAAATATTCATCCATTCACTATTTTTTAAATTTTACATCATAATTTTAAAGGTTCTATATTTGTTTAAATATAATCAAACACTGTTTAAGTTAATATGCATCTCTTTTTATTTTAATAAATATTTATTAAAGAAATATTTTGATAGAGGAATTAAATTAATTGGATATTCTTTAATTTAAAGAATAACTTGTTAATTCTTAAATAAATTTGAAGAAACAATGAAAACAATGTTTGATATTTTCACTAATAATAGCATTACTGACAAGTGATCATAAGGACCATATATATCAAATAATGATCACATGCGAAGTGCCACGTGACAAAATGCAATTGCAAAAACAAGAGAATGTTTTCAGGGAGATGCTCCCTTCTTGGACCAAATTTATCTCCCCAATTAATAATCAAATAATGGACCATCAGCATATGGTAGTGTTAAATTTTCTTCTTCCACCAAGCATGTGAAGGTGTCTCCTAAGTATGTGCAATATGTTATATGGCTTTGGTCTACATCTTTAAAACTTCCCTCATGTGAACATTAAGCCAATTTATTTGTAAACCCAAAGACAAGTTCAATTGATGGGGTCTTGGTTCTGAATACTACAACATTGACATGGTCCAATACAATGATCCTTTTCAAACATAATTATCAAATCCCTACAACTTGTATCATAATTCCTATTCGTCCAACCTCTCTTGTTACCCATATCCTTATCATTATCCCTTCCAATGAGTCATTTTGTCTTGGTCATATCTACCTTAATATGTTCCTTTACAATTGTGAATTGAAGGCCAGAAAGGCGAGAATAAGACATTAAAAAAAATAAAACGAGTTAAAAAGGATTTTGATTTTTCAATAAATCAGGTTACTATAGTCTTTAAATATATTGATCTTATAAATAGATCTTTGATATATTTTTTGTTAAAAAATTTATAAATTAAATTGACCAACAAAAAGTACGTTTAAAAATTAAACTAATTAATTAAAGACATATTCAAAAATAAAAATATTAATAAAAGGCATATTTATATATATTACATTATTGATAAATTCAAGAATTATTGTGATATCTCCACATATTAATAAAAAAATTATAGGGGTATTTGCAATGTAGTTTGAATTAGTTTTAAAGAAAAAAAATCATTTGATTTAAAGATTAACATAATCGCAATTTGGTTTGGATGACGGTCCAAAAAAATTCAATCTAATACAATTCAAATTAATATAATTTAAAATGAATAAATTTTTTATTAATTTAAATTATAATTTATAAAATATTTATTTTAATATTAATATTATATAAACACATTAAAGTAACAAATTTGAAGCAAAATATTATGTATGATATATTAAAAATTAACAAATAACATTGATCATTGATCGACTACTTTAAAATATATGAAATAATAATAAAAATACATTAAATTAAACAAATAAGTATAACTAAAAAATAATTAAAAATATCAAATAATAACTTAATATAATATTTTATACTAATAAAATAAATAAATAAGTATTAAAATGTACATATGTAATTTAGTTTGATTTTTAAAAATAAATTTGAAATCCAATCTAATCCAAGTTAGTTTTACAAAAGACAATTCAAACAAATTATTTTTTGAACGATTTTTGGTTTTTTAGATTTGTTTGCATTTTCTTTTTTGTCGATTTGGATTTGATTCCGATTGCAAGAATGTATGAGCACAACATTTGTCAAAACATTTAGGTACATTTATAAGAAAGAAAAAAAGTAGAAGAATAATTAATTAAATATATGTATTTTTTAAATAATTACATTATGTATCTTTTTTTGTCCACATAGTTTTTATTAGAGCTATGACTTAATCTGAAAGTATTTATCCCGGTTGCAATTGAACTAGTTCGTGCACAATGAGCTAGCTACAAATGCAATTGCAGATAGAGAAACATTTATTTAGACACAAATATAAACCAACAATGTTTGGACACAAATAAAAATATATATAATTTAATTATTTTAAAAATACACATCATTTTTTTTATCTTTATTTATTTATGTGAATGTGTTTAAACACTATTTATTTATGTTTGTGTTCAAATAAATATATCTAACACTATTTGTGCTGAAGCAAGTATTTCTCTTGCAAACAATTACCAACAATGTATTTTCCTTTATAAAACTATGAAGTTGCTCACATCCTAAAAGAGTATCAAAATTTTATAATAGTCGCTGTATTTATTTTATTTCTAGCGACCATATATATCCAACATTTTAAAATTCAAATGGAACAGTTTGCATCTTTCAAAGAAAAAGTGAGAAGATTCTAAAATTCCACTTAAAGAAGGTGTTGGACTGAAAGTGATTTATTCAACATAACTTGTATTAAAGGGGATAAATTTGAATAAGTAAATGAATTAGTACTAGTAGTTTAATACTAGTATATATTAAAAGAATTGCTAATTGCTAAAGATGTTTCGTGTGTCTAAAGAGAATTCCGTGACTTCGTACAACAATATGCTTCGACAAACTAATTAAACTAACTATCACGGGGCACATACATAATCTGAGTTACTTATTTTAATAATCTTTTTATGAAAAAAAATGAAAAAAAAACATTTTATTATTCCAATATAAGATTCTAAATTAATTTCAAATGGCATACAAAATTAAAATTTAATTCACGAGCATTTGGATAAGGCAATTAAGTAATCCCGAATTTGAATCAAATCTTAAAAATGCAGTATCACCATCAAAATTCTTTAAAAAAAATTGTCGTTCATGTGGTTCTATCTAATTTGAGTTGTTAGTTTTATGAAATTACATACACAAAATATTTAGTTTATTTATACAACAATAAAAAAGAGGCTACATTCTAATCCCCAAACACATGTAACATTCAGATTTTTTTATTTTTATTTTTTATAATTATATTAAACCTATGTTGTTTTCCCAATTCATGTCAATTGATATTAGATCAGTGCAGAAATGTTGGTAACATTAAAATACCAAGATAGGTAATTCTTATCTATATATGGTTCGTCTAATTATCCAATTCGCGATTTGATATTATAACAACCACAAGGCCAAAAACTGTATAGTCTTAGTCAAAAAACAAAAAAAAAATGTCTAGTCTTTGTCACGGAAATGGAAACACATATGGTCACATGGATTCATCAACGTACTCCATGTCATTTTCTTATTCCATGAATTTAGGATATGATTGCATTTTTTTTTTTTTTTTGTATAATAATAGGAGACTGTTATGTTGGTTCTCAACGATACCAATCGAGTTATCCATTTCATGCTTTAAATCATCGTTGCATCTTAACTTAAATCACGGATAGGTAGATAACATCTTTAATTAGTCTATTTTTTTGCTCTAGAAGTAGCTAGCATATGCATGGTGGTTACAATTATAAAGTTTTTTCGTCCTTTCCCTTCACCTTTCATAACTCTAGCTTAATTTTTGGGTAATTGGATTTGTCACATGCAATCTTTATTGGTTCAGTTTTTTTTTTTAATATAAATTGATGATGGAAATTTTGCCAAAATATTAAAATTGTTCTCTAATTTATTCACTAATTTTAAGTTTGATTTACATTGCACGATTTGTGTAAAATAAGTTAAATTCTTAAGATATCTTTGGCTTTATAATTAATAATTATAGTAATTATCAAATATTTTTAATGATTTAATGATTATTATTGATTGATAATGTAAATTTATTTTATAATGATCGTATATAAAAATTTAATTTTAATTTTTAATAGTGTAGAAATTAGTGATAAATGATTTTTATTTTGTTTTTGTAAATTTACTTTTTTTTTTAGCAGTGGATGTTACGCATGAAATTTGGGAAGTAGCAACAATGTTGTATGCAAACTAATTGGAAAGAAAAGAACACCTTCCCCCTAACCAATCCAAATGTTTTCGTTTGAAATGGACAATACAATGAATATCCTTATTCAAGGGTCACGTGACTACATTACAAGTTGAATCCTTTGTGCGCTTGTGATGTTTCAAAAATATACGGTAACATAATAATATAGTATTTCGAGTGATTAAGTTCAAATGTTTAATCACTTAATTTTAACGATGAATTATTTAGGAGTTTGAAGTTGAATTTTAGATAAAAGGATTCTCAATTAAATTTTGTTTATTTTTCAATTAAACTTTTGATTATTTAACACAATTCTCCTAAACACCTAAAGGTTAAGATCACCAAAGAAAAATTCATCCTTATATATATATATATTAAAAGAAATTTTTCGATTATGAAGGGTCTAGAGGATTATCATTTGAATTTAGATTAATTACAATTATGTATTGAATATACTACATCTTCATCCAAAATCTTAATATATTAAATAAATAGATCACATCATTTATATGATATTAAATATCAACGTTTTCATTCAATGTAATTGTTACTGACATTTGATATATCAACAATTCTCCTCTTAAATGTGAGTTGATCCATTCATTTTGGTATATCCTCCTCAAGTGGAAGTTTATTGATCCACGTACACTTGTGTTGTTGTTGACACTCAACATTAACAAGACACTGATGTCAAGAAGACTTTCGATACAAAAAGATAATCACCTTAGTCAACCAACCTCTAATACGATTGTTGGGTCATGAGGGAGTCTGGAAGAGTTGAATTCTGAGCAACCAAACAAGTGGACGTAAAATATATATCATCTCACTTATTAAATGATGCTCCATATCTATTTTTTTAATCTAATGTGTGACTCTTGTTGATCACATTTAATGTACCAATAGAAATTACTATTAAAAATGAATATTTTATTTTATGTTTTACTGCTTTTGACGACTTCATCGTCATAGAATATATGTATTCATTGTGACCTTAATGAATAAGGCCTAGGACACATGTGTACTACATACTTAACATACGTCTTAGTATATATGTTATACTCAAAAGTCAAATAGTTAGTTGTATCTTGTATCGATATAGACGTTGACAATATAACTTATTGGGGGGATTATCTAAGAAATTAATATCAACTTAGATAACAAAAAAGAGTAAATAATACATAAATAAATTGATCAAGATCTACTCTATCTCTATGATAGAACAATGACACTTAAACTAAGTAGGATGAAAACCCTTCAATTTGTTGGGGACTTAGGGTACTCAAGAAACTCTTGAATTTCGTCACAAGTGAGCTCTATTTATTTTATTTTATTGAGTTTTATAGATTAAAATTGAATTTTAAAACCATATAGGAGCTCGTAATTTCCAACTCCCACGTGCACAAACATATGCCCTCTGCAATGAATTGCATTCTCCATGTGGTTTGAGCATGTGCTGGTATTCACCTAAATATAATTATGATTGTTAGTGTAAATATGATCATTAAAAAAAGCGTAATAAGGTATATGCTCAATCCATAATGTTGGGGAACTAACTATCAAATTTAAGAAGATTACACGTTAATTCATATGACTTCCTTCTAGATTTAGGTGCCATTTGATGCATGTGGCTTACAGACTATGAGGCAGAAATTGAATTACAGACACGCAAACTCTAAGGTAGATGATAAATCAATTTTAAAAGCGACTCGAAATATTATTAATAATTATTGACATTTTTTAGAAATATAAGTAACGATGTTTTTATGTCTAAAATAATAATATGGTTTTATAACGAGTTTAGCTTTAAATAATATCCTTATTTTATATTTAATTTTATCGCGATTAGTCATATGTCCCATTTATAGATTAAAAGGGTCGTTTTGAGGAGTTCCGTCAATTTTTGTTAAAACTTTGAGTAATTTTAAGGCAAAAATAAAATTTTGATTTTTTAAGTTTAATTTAATTTTTGCTTAAAAATTTTAATTTTTTTTTTTAGATTTGATATTTTAAATTACATTCATTTGCACTGTGAATTTTTAAGATTTATTAAATTATGCATATACTTCTTTAAATTTGAATTTTCTTTCTAATTATTATTATGAGATATTAAAATTTAATCAAATTGATTGTTCAAACTACTTTATACATAAAATTAAAAATATTGATTATGTAAATAAATTTTTATTACTTTGTTTTTAAGACTATAAGTGGATTTAAATTATTGTAGAGAAAATAAAAAAATTACTATTAATAAGATTTGATAAATATTTATGAAATAATTAATATAAAAATATATTTATGTAGCATTTAATAGAATTTCTAATGAAATTAAAATAAATCTAAGAGAAATATTATTTAAATAACTACTTATACAATATATTATACACATTTATACTCTTTCTTCATTAATTCACCCATATTATTCTTTCTCTTCGTTAATTAATAATAAAATCAAATTAAACAACATCACAATCTCTCTATTACTTTTCATCTATCCATTCTCTTCTTCTCTCTTTTGTCTCTCTCTCTCTTCCTTTTGGATCAATTAATTAATTTTTGTGTTGACCTAGATTTTGTTAATCTATGTTAATTATTTATGTTTAAATATTAAGTTTTGTCACTGTTATTATTATTGATAGGTCTAACTATATTGTGTTTAAGTCATTAACTAGATTTATATCTTATTTGATTAGAATACTCAAATTTTCAGTTCAAATTCATTAACTAAGTTGTTCACAGAATTAACTATGTTTTTTAAAGTCATTAACCAAATTTATATTATTTGATTAGAATGACAAAATTTTAACCAAGTTATATAAAGAATTAACCATATTGTTTTAAGTCATTAGCTAAGTTTATATCTTGTTTGATTATATTGCCAAAATTTTCTATTCGAATTCATTAACTAAGTTGTTCACAACATTAACCATGTTTCTTAAAGTCATTAATCAAATTTATATTATTTGATTAGAATGACCAAACTTTCTATTCAAATTCATTAACAAGTTGCGTAAGAAATTAACCAGATTTATATTTTTTTTATTAAAATCTCAAGTTAGTTCATAAAAAATTTGATTGAAATAAGTAAATAAAATGAAAAAGGAGGAATTATAAAAGAAAAGAAAATCAATATGTGAAATTTATTTTTATAGAGAAAGAAAAAAGAAGTAAAAAAAGAGAGATAAAGAAGGGGAAAGTAAAAAGAGGAGGAATTAAATGAAGAGAGATTGTGTGAAAAATAAAAAAATAAAAAATTAAATAAAGAGATAAATTTAAATACCATTGCAGCATTTATATGATTATTCTAAATTTAAATACCATTGCAGCATTTATATATTTTTATTTTTCCGACTGAATATTAATTTTTCTTGATATTTGTTCAATAGTAATTTTTTTTAAATCATTGCAATGGAAATTGTTATTGTAAGGAAAAATATTAAAAATTTATGTAAAATAAAGTATTAAAAAATAATTCATTTGATATCACACGGCACATTCATGCGCAAGCAGTTGCAGAGTCTGCATTGGTGTTAGTATAAAAAACCGCAGCGATAACAAAACTGCTTTTCACTTTCCAATTTCAAGACCCAAACAATTCCCAACTCCTCCTAACTCTGCCGCCAAAATCACACACTCTCAAAGCACCGTTTAAACAGTCACTGTACTACTTCATCTCCGTCTCCTTCACACCACCGTTCTTCCATTTCTCGAATGCCGAGTAACTAAACGAAAAGACAACAATGTCCTCAAGGCGCCACTCGCTAAGCGGTCCTCCCCAACTCACTTCCACCGCGTCGACTCACGAGCTCCGGCAACGAGTCATTACGTGTCTCAACAAGCTCTCTGACAGGGATACACTCGCAACTGCCACTTCAGAGCTTGAATCCATTGCTCGAACCCTAAGTCACGATTCTTTCTCCTCTTTTCTCTCTTGCATTCACAACACTGATTCCTCTTCTAAATCACCGGTTCGGAAACAATGCGTTAATATGTTGAGTCTTCTTTCGCGTTTCCACGGTGATGCTCTCTCTCCTTTTCTTTCTAAAATGATCTCCACCGTCCTCCGTCGTCTCCGAGATCCTGATACTGCTGTTAGATCCGCTTGTGTTGACGCTGTTTCCGAAATGTCGTCCCGCATTACTCGTCCGGCGTTCTCCGTCGCGTTTCTGAAGCCGTTTATGGACGCTTTGGCGCTGGAGCAGGACGCGAATGTTCAGATCGGCGCCGCGCTGTGTCTCGCCGCGGCTGTTGAAGCGGCGCCGGAGCTGGAAGTGGAAACGCTTCGAAGGACTGCGCTTCCGAAGCTAGGGAAGGTTCTGAAGACTGAATCGTGTAAAGCGAAGGCGCCAGTGTTAGTGCTGATCGGAAGTGTGGTTGCCGTCGGCGGTGCGGCGAGTCGTGGAGCGATGAATTGGTTGGTTCCGTGTCTTGTGGAGTTTCTAAGCAGTGAGGATTGGAATGTGAGAAAGGCTTCAGCGGAGGCGTTGGGGAAGGTGGCTTCGGTGGAGAAAGATTTAGCGTCGCAGCATAAGGTTCTGTGTTTGGATTCGTTGCAAAATCGTAGGTTTGATAAGGTAACTTGTTATTCTTTTTCTTGAAGAATATTCACTTTTGAAAAATGGTGATATTTGAAAAGAAGAAAAAGGGAATGAAAATGCTAGTGTTGTTGAATGTTTATGTGATAATGGTGATAGTGTTGTTATTTCAGGTTAAAGTTGTTAGAGAAACTATGAATCGTGCGTTGGATATGTGGAAGGAAGTAAGTGATTTGTCTGAAAATGTTCCTGCTCCGTTAAAGTCTGCATGTGCTTCAAATGGTAAGGTTCTTTTTACTTAGTTGTTTTCATTGATTTAAATTTAATTGCCAAATTTTTTGTAATTCTTAAGTATGAGTATTGCTGCATTTTGGATTTAGTGGAGTAAACCGTTGATATGTATTGATGTGAATCTTCATGTGAGGTTCTGTTAGTTCAAGTTTAGCTGATTTGAAGTTGGTGTGCTATCTTGAAGTTGGTGGAGAAAAATCTCTGGATTGATTTTTTGTGAAATTTGCTGTATTAAATTTATCCATACTTTTTATTTTTGTTAAAACACCAAATTGATGAAGATATTTTAATTTTGGAATTTGACGTCAGCATATCTTTTGACTTATTTTTTCTGTGTTTGTTGTATTTTTAACTATTGAAAGAAAGTATGAGCCTCTAGTAATTTCATTGTTTGCCTTTTTTTTCACAGGCACGGATGATGGTAAAGGTCAAGGCGTGATCAAAAGTTCACCCTTTGCTGGTAATAAATTGTCCCAACCGAAAAAAATAGTCCCTTCAAATAGGTCCCCTCCATCTACAGTTACGATTTTATCCTCCGGTAAAGGAGAGAGTTCTCTGAAGAGTAATGACAAGGATTCAAGAATGAGGATGTTGCATCAGCAGGATCATGAGAAATTATCCAATGAGAAACTTGAAACTCCAGTATCCAAGTCCTCCTTTTCAAATATGACTAAGGAAGATGATATTAGAAGGTGTGATTTTGAATCTTCTAAGTCAGCCCCACATCAGAATACGGAAAATTTGAGAGCTGATGTAAAGCGAGTTTTCTTTAGCAAGATGTCTGACGAGAAAATGCGGAGGTATGGTGGTTCAAAATCTCGTGTAGTTCCATATAATGATGACGGCAATCTCGACACAGATGTTACTGTCAACAATGTAAACGAAATTTGTGAGAGCCAACAAGATGTTGAGGATTTGTCTTTGATCCGGGAACAACTTATTCAAATTGAAAACCAACAATCAAATCTGTTAGACCTCCTCCAGGTATATTTGTCTTGATATACCTTTTTCTCTTTCGATTCAAACTTGTTTAGGCTAGTTCTATTCCTGACTAATTTTACTTATTATTTATTCGTGCTTTTAAATTCTCTGTTTATCTAGTTATCTGACAGTCTTCGACATTTTATATCTTTCCATGATTTGCCCTCCTCTCAGTTTTTACTTTCTGCCATTTATTACTCTATTTGTGTTTTTACTTTCTTATTTATTTAGGATGATGTTTTGCTTCTTCGATTATCATATTATTGACAAGCTCCATAACTGAAAACTTGCTGTAGTAATTAGTAAATCATGACATCTTTTTAGTTAATAATCTCTTTTTTTATTTGACTAAAACTCTAAATGTCTGCAATGGAAATATTCCTACCTATTTTTTTGGGTATATGACTATGAATAGAATCATCCTTGAAGAATATGGAACCGACATTTTAGTCCATACAATATATGAAAATACATCCTGCATGTCCCCAGCATCTTAACAATAGGGAGTAAAATGAAAGATTTTATATACTTTTTGGATTACTTATCAGTATTTTTATATACTTTAGAGACTAAGTTGGAGAGAGAGTGATATTTCAGAAACTAAATTGATGGTCTATTCTTAATTTTAAAACAAATGATGGAAGTATATATTTCTGACTTGTGTCCTCATCTTTGTTTGATTATAGAGATTTATTGGAACCTCCCAAAATGGGATGAATTCTCTGGAGACACGCGTACATGGTCTAGAGATGGCCTTAGATGAAATATCATATGATTTGGCAGTATCAAGTGGTAGGATTTCCAATGCTGATGCCATAGAAGACATGTGTTGCAAGCTACCTGGTACTGACTTTTTGAGTTCTAAATTCTGGAAGAGGACCGAAGGTCGGTATTCCACGTCAAGATTCTCTACTGGAAGCTCAGCATCAACAAATACTGTGCATAATTTAACTGATAAAAATGGAAGCAAAGAAATACTTACAAATAACAAAAGATTTCAGCATCGCAGGGATGAGGATGGATTTTTTGTGAACCCATTGTCAGAAATTCAAAGCGATTTGAAGGGGCATTCAGGGAAACATTCATATAAAATGTCTAACCACATTGTTCAAGATGCTGCTAGTTTACCAAGTAACAGTTCCAGCAGATTTGATGGCATTTCATCAACTAGTCAAATACTGAGAAACCAGAATATCAGGTAACAACAATATAAGTGATCTTAGTAGTCATCTTGAGACAGTACTACTGTCCATAATCATTTCAATTGTGTAGTTGAATTAGTTGCTGTATTTGGGCTGTTAACTTTGGTGTAAGTCATTAACAGCAATTTAACAACTGAACAGGTAATAGTGGATTTGTAAAGTTACACAGTTTGTATTGCTATTTGACACCTCAATCACCACATTTGAGTTACATAGTTGACGCCAGTAAGTCAGTTTCGAATGAGTTAGACCCTGGTTATTTGTGCAGGCCTCATTAATGATATTTTCGTGACTTTAGATCGTTATAATCACCCTAGTTCATAAAGGTTGGTGTGTGAATGGGGTTGTTGTAATGTTTCACTATTTTTATGAGGAAAGGGTGTATCCATTATATGCACATTTAAGCTTCTGTTAATTGTTTTAAGAACTTACAATTTTGTTCTCTGTACTTCATCAGGTCATCCGCGTAGAGAAGACAGCATGTCAATGGCATCACAGACTCACGGTTGTTGGTCCAGGTTGCAGTACGCGATAGATGGCTACCTTAAGCAATTATTAGTAAATTATTGTTTAGAAAATCCCTTTTTCCCCTTCAAAATTGTCCATATTGAGGCAGAATCAGCAGCATGTGGATTCGGATATAAAACAGGCTCAAGAATTTTCTTGATGTGTAGCGTAAATGTAGAAATGTAATTTAGACATAGTAGTTCTCTTGTTATGTATCTTAATTATTATATTATAGTATTATGTCTTTGGCCCTTTGAATCGGCAGTTGTAGTTAGAAAAGATACTGATTATGCTATGTTCAGAAGAATTCCGAGCCTTTGCACTAGTTGAAGTAGAAGATGCGTACCAGATAAAAAACAATCTTTTTAAACAAACGTTGATAATAATAGCCACAATGGTAAATTTAGAGGGGAAAAGGAGTGGAGATTTCCTTTGCATCATTATAAGCAATACCTGAGTTAATAAGTCTCTTCTCAGTTTTGTAATAAAGGCACTCCAGATTTCTAAGATCTTAAAAAGTCACGTATGACCTCTACCTTTGATTCAAATGTCTAATCAATCCTTCACAAGCAGAAGAAACATCTCCACATTTAACAGAACCATCAGAACTTATACGCATCCAACTGATAGGTAGTGGCTCATTTATAAGAAGAAACAAGGGAATGAGTTACCCTATGGGTCTCGTAGAACTTGTAAGGGATACCCCACCCAATTTACAAACATAGAAGGGTATTTGATAGAAATAGAAAGAAATTACTAGGAGCTCAATAAAAGAAAACAAGATATAACACTATCAATGGAGTAAATAGATATGTGTATTAATATAAATAAGATCTGGGAATCAATACAAAGGATAATTCCATAGCCTCACTCCTAAAGCACTAACAAGCTAATGATAATTCCATAGCCTAACTCCTAAAGCACTAATAAGCTAATGATTACTCTGTATTCTTCCACAACCCCATCTCTACATATACCTCCATAACAAAATTACATGGACCTACTACCACCTCATTAACCAACTTATCCTTCTCTCTTGGTCCACTTTTTTTCTTCTAGAATCAACCTTCGATATAACCAGCGGCGGATTTTTTAAGGAGCTTATCCTTCTCTCTTGGTCCACTTTTTTTCTTCTAGAATCAAACCCTCGATATAACCAGCGGCGGATCTTTTAAGGAGCGGGAAAGTGCCATACCATCCCTATATTAAAAAAAAAAAAAATTATATTCATAATAAAAATAGAATATTAAATTAATAGTGACAATTACAAAAATATCCCTCACTCTCTCTCTAGTAGCCGGCAATTCTATATTTTATAATTTCTTTTATATATATATATAATAACGATATATTATCAAAATAATAATGATAAATTATTAAAATATCATTAAATTTAAGGAATTTTTGTCTCTCTCTTTTCTACTTATATATAGTCTCTTATATTTATTTTGTACTCTCTTAGAATTTATATTACTAAAATATAATAAAATTAATACAATAACCTCTATCTAATTGAACTTGAATTATTTTAATTAATATGTGTATTTATTGTGAATTGTTTTAATTAATATGTATATTTTTTTAGGAGTACACGATATTTAAACATAAAAAAATTGATGTATTTTTTCAAGAAGAAATTTTTTGACAAAGATGAAAATTATAAAATGGATATATTTTATTTGATTGAATTGTGTGATTTGTGAAAATTGTGTGACTTGTTATGTGACTTGTGAAAATTGAAATTCTAATTTTTTTTCAACTTGTCTACTATATATGAATTGTGTGATACTCTAAAAAAAATTATATGAATTTAAAAATTTCAATTATAATATTTAAATTTCAATGATAATATATATTTCAATTAATATTTGTCGCTCTCCGGCTCCCCCAAATATTTTGTGCAAGATCCGCCACTGCATATAACATGCCTCTTTGCAACAAGGCCTACCCCTGTTTCAGGCTCATTATTCAGGTTCCTATCATTGTCTTCCCCTTAAGCAACAACCTTGTACGCAAGGATAACATTGGGAAATTGACTCTTCAACAAGCATTCATCCACTCAAGTTGCTTCTTCCATTGCTTGTCCCTTCCATCGCTTGTATCTGCCTCGATTTATGTCTCACCTATAGAAAAGCGGATCAAGGGTGGTTGCTTCCTTCCATACACAACCTCAAAAGGTGTTACCCCCATAGACACATGGTACATTGAATTATACCATAATTCTGCCCACGATACCCAATAGGACCAATTCTGAGGCTATTCTACAGCGAAACAACGCAAGTATGCCTCGAGACATCTATTAACCACCTTTGTTTGTCCATCTGTCTCGAGATGATATGACAAACTCATCTTCAAGACCATTCCTTGCAATCTAAACAACTTTTTCTAAAATATACTAACAAACAAAGGGTCTCGATCACTTACAATGGATTGAGGTATCTCGTGCAACCAAAATATCTCCTTTGTGAACGCTTCTGCCACTTTACTTGCAGTATATGGATGTTTCAAGGGTATGAAATATCCATACTTGGACAACCTATCAACCACAACAAAAATTGCCTCAACTCCTTTAGATTTTGGAAGTCCAGTTGTGAAATCAAGGGAAATATCTTCTCAAATCTGCCCCGGAATAGGCAGAGGCTACAACAACCCCGCCAGTGAAGAAGCTGAATATTTTTGCTGCTAACAGACATCACATATCCACACAAATTCCTATGCATCCTTCTTTATCCCTATCGAATACAAATTATCCACTACTATTCTATACGTCCTCAAGAACCGAGAATGACCCCCTGTTAAGGTTGAATGAAATTCTTGCCAAATTAATGGCATGCAGGCTGATTTGGTAGCTAAACCCAACTTGTTTTTAAAGAATAACACTCCTTACTGCCAACTAAAACCTAGGTGAGCATTGGAATCTGCTACAGCCTCATCCAACACCTTTTTTAGATGAACATCCTCCTTTACTTCTTGATGAACCTGTTGTATTTGCAGCCAAACAGGAAATGAAGAAATGGCCATCAACTCAACTCCCTCAAACATTCTTGACAGGGAATCTGCCACCTTGTTATCTGGATCCGATTTGTAAATAACATCAAAATGATAGCTAAGGAGTTTAGCCATCCAATTTTGTTGATCCGTTGTGGTTATCCTTTGCTCCAACAAATGTCTGAGACTTTTTTTATCGGAATAGGCCATAAAATTCCTTCCCAATAGATAGGGTCTTCAATGTTGCACCGCCAATACAAGTGCCATCAATTCCTTTTCGTAAGCTGATTTGGCTAAGTTGTTTTTCGAGAAGGCTTTGCTGAAATACGCAATTGGTCTCTTCTTCTGCATCAAAACATCCCCATGCCTCTTCCAGACGCATCACACTCAATCTCAAACGGTTGAGTAAAGTCCAGAAGTATCAACAATGGAGATGTAGTCGTCACATTTTTTAATTCTTCAAAGGCTTGTAATGCCTCTTCTCCCCACTTGAATCCCTCTTTTTTGGTCAACATCGTTAACGGTTTAACTATCTTCCTGTATCCTTTAATAAACTTTCTATAGTATCATGTCAACCCCAAGAGTCCTCGCACACCCTTCACATTACAGGGAATTGGCCAATTCACAATGCTCTTTGTTTTATCGGGATCTACTGCTACTCCCTTGTTGGAAATGATATGGCCTAAATACTCAACCTATTTGCTGCCAAAAACACACTTTTTTTCATTAGCCACAAACCCACTGCACTATAACACCTCCAGAACTTGATTTAGGTGTTGCACATGGTCGTTCCAACCGTTGCTATACACCAATATATCATCAAAAAATATCAAGACAAACTTTCTTAAAAATGGTTTAAATACATGATTCATTGTCACCTACTGTCACCTCATTAACCAACTTCTCCTTCTCTCTCTTGGCCCACTTTATTTCTTCTAGAAAAAACCCTCTATATAACATGCCTCTTTGTAGTAAGGTTTACCTCTGTTTCAGGTCCATTATTCAGGTTCCTATCAATATCTCACATCATGGAATACGTCACATGTAAAACAATACAATAAGTGAAAACATACGACTATAAAGCTCTATGAATATCACTTTGATCTATCATTGACATAATTTACTTAAATAAGTTGATCAGTTAGAGTGTTAGACCCAAAATCCCAACTTTTTGGTTAACTAGGCTTTACAAAAATGACATGATTTCTTTTATTAATCAACAAATCTCGTTAAACATGGACTCTTTTTTGAGCAAACGGTTTAACATGGACTTAATGTAAACTTATATTAGAATTTTGTAGGTATGTCCTCGCATAATTGGTATATCTACATTCAATGGGATATTTAACCAAGCTTATTGATGATTTGTTATTTACATTCAACTTTATTGGCTTTTTATACTCAATCTTCAACTCTTCTAAAAGAGATTCCAGCCACACTGCTTGGATTGCAGCTTCTGCAACAGCTACATATTCAGCTTCACAACTAGACAAGGCAACTGGAGTCTGTTTTCTTGAGGACCAAGAAATTGGTGAGTTTTTCAACCTGAAGTGCTCCTTCTATCAACTTTGTCTCCACACTAATTTGAATCAGAAAAACCTTCTAACTCAGCTCCATCTTCATGCCTTTTTGTTGGAAGCAATAAGCCATACTCTTTTGTTCCCTTCAAGTATCTTAGGATTCTCTTTGTTGCAAGCAAATGATATCAGGTCTTGTGATGCAATAGCCTGCTCATCTTCACTTTTAGTCCATTTCAAACTTGCTTCCATTGGAGTTGCAATTCTCCATGTGAAATCTTCTCAAAACATCTTCAAATATACTTTCTCTGATGCACTAAAACCCCTCTAAAGTTTGAAGATGTGTTTTGGGACAGACTTCTTTGTTTATTTTCCGAATAAATAAACCTATAGACCTAGTTCCTGCCCCTTATATTCTTATCTCCATATTTTACTTTATAATCCATTTTACCATCAATCAAAATAAATAAACAAATAAAAATTGAAATGTTCATTTCCACTAAATTCCAAAACATATAATGGGGGTGAAACCTCGCAATTGTTGAAAAAGTAAATTTCAACATTGCGATATATTGAATTCCTCCCAAATAGATTTTGAAAATTTCAAAATACATTTACTTATCAAAAATTTTAAAACTGAAATTTCCATAATACTAGTACAATGTTGGTTTATATACATTTGTCTCTCTTAAATTCATTACAATGTATCATATATTGCAATGTATCATAAATAAAAAATTAAATTTTTTGAAATTCTAGAAATTTCAATTATTATTTTATCAAAAAGTAATTCAATTATTGAATGTGGGTTGATGAATAGATAGACACCAAAATGACATTAAATTTTAAAAAATTATAATAATGATGTTTTAAATAAAAAAATTATATTTTTCTCTCTTTCATTTACTTTTTTTCATTTCTCCTTTCTTTTTCCTTCAATTATATTTTCTTTCATTTCCTCTTCCTTCGGCAAACCCAACCGCCATTAGTTTTCACATTCATCTCCGCCGCCACCATCACTCTTCGTACCATTCAGATATGTCTTCGTACCAATTATTTGAATCTTTGTCATGCAATTAGTACATGAATAAACTTGTGATTTAGATTGAATTCTTTAATTGAATTGGTATATGCATGATATGGTTGTGAACTAAGGGACATACATGGATCAATTTTTCATAGACTATAACGACAGTAAGTGTTATTTGTTTTAGGATCGTTGTGATTATATTCATAACTTTATAAACCTAAATATTCATTTAAATTTTACAACACTTAACTCCAGCCTTGAACACTCCACCTGAATTTTGGTGTCTCTCAATCTCTCGACCTCAGTAGATTTCACTCTCTCTTCCTTGATCTAATACATGTTGCGAGAAGATGTGAATGATGTGAAAACAAATGTGAATGGTATATGAAGAGTGATCATGGTGGTTGAGACGAAGGTGAACACTGATGGTGACAGTGGTTGGGTTTAATGAAGGGAGAGGAAATGAGAGAAATACACAAAATTTTCCACTTTTTTTTTTTAAAACTTAATATCACTAACTTATTTAGCTACACACACGTCACCCACTTAGCAACAATAATAAAAAAGCTAACGTTAAAGACTAAAATGATAGACGTTTGATCAAGTACGAGATTGACCTAGGTTTTATGTTGAGTAAAAAACCAAAATAAAAAGGTCACATAGAGTTAGAAACCAAAATGATAATTTACCATAAATTTTTCCTATATGCAATGCCTTTTTTTGGCGTGGGCTCTATCATTCGAAGTATTTATAAAGAGCTGGGTTTGGTTTAAATATTGGTTTCTTGGCCTCATTTTTGTGTATGTAATTTAAACTACCAATATTTCTTATGCTTAAGTTTTGTTTTGTTTGATTTGTAAAAAAATGTTTTGTGGTTGAGAAAAAAGTTTGTTTTTTGTTTTCTCTTTTGCAAAAACGTGTTTTGTTTTGATTCTAATGTATATCAATATTTTTTACAATTCTTAATTCTTCCGTATAAAATTTTTCTTCGAGCGATTTTGAATTTTTCACATTCTTTTTCTTTGATGTGTCTTTTTAATGTTTCATCACTTTCAAATTATTTTTATCTGTTTGTTATAAATTAAAATAAAATAAAGAGAGAAATAAAATAAACTCCTTTAGTATTTGATCTTTTTGTTTGTCTTCTTTTCTCTAGAATTTTTTTAAAATGATTATTTAAAAAATTAGTTAATTTATTAGGTAAAAAAATGATAAAATTGTAAATGGACTAGTTTTGTGAAGGATAAAATTGGATGAAAAAAGGACTACACCAAAATTTGATATCCTCTTAATATGTAGGTAAAGATATTTAAAAAAGTTTAATTATTTGTTTGGAAATGGTAAATAAAATAATTTAATTGATTGATAAAAAGTAATAATTTGAGTTAAAAAAAGAAAAATGTAGTAATTACCTAATTATTAACATACAGCACAAAAAGTACTGTAGAAAAAAGTTCTTATACTGATAATATACAAGTTAAACTCAATTAATACTTGATCTTTTTGTTTGTCTTCTTTTCTCTAGAAATTTTTTTAAATGATTATTTAAAAAATTAGTTAATCGATTAGGTAAAGAAAATGATAAAATTGTAGATAGACTAGTTTTGTGAAGGATAAAATTGGACGAAAAAAGGACTACACCAAAATTTGATATCCTCTTTATATGTAGGTAAAGATATTTAAAAAGGTTTAATTATTTGTTTGGAAATGGTAAATAAAATAATTTAATCGATCGATAAAATGTAGTAATTTGAGTAAAAAAAAAAGTAAAATGTAGTAAATAACTAATTATTAATATTATCATGTTATAATAATTTCTCTCGAAAATGAATTAATTGTGAGGTTTGTTTAGTGTTTTCTCTTGTATAATAAGTTTGGGCCTATTATTGTTGTTGAGGTGCGAGCCAAGATTCGTGTATTGTTTCTCAATTAGTTTGTTAGAAAATAGGTAGAGCTAGCTAGTATACATAACAAAGTTGTAACTGAATTGTGACATCAATTGATTAGAATTGGTTCACTTATTGATTTTAGCATTTACACATGACATAAGAGTTCCACTAAAGGGCTTGAATCAACCACAACTTCTTGACACTATTGCATGGCTTGAGACAAACTAAGAGAGTTAGTACAACAAGATTGAATTATACCTTCAAAAGGGAGGATTTGAGAAATGCATAGCAGAACATGCCTTATTTTGTTAAAATTATGTATGTATAATGACTTATTGATGATTAATTGTAATGTAGATCCTCTTATTTTTATAGGAAAATCCAATGACATGATCTCAAAGTTCAAAGAATAAATGAAAAATGAAATTGACATGGCACACTTGGGAAAGATGAATCATTTCATATGGGGTGAAGTTGTGCATAAGAACAAATCTCTTAATATAATGACAAATCCTTAAAGAAAAAAAATATATTTTCCAAAAGTTTATTTGATAATCTAGGTCTGTGCAAGCTGAAGTAGTAAACTGATTTCAAGATTGTACTTACATTTAATTTAATGGATGATATGTTAGGCCTTGTTTAGTGTTTTCTCTTGTATAATAAGTTTGGGCTTCTTATTAATGTGAAAATTTGGCCCAAGTTTCTTATTGTATTGCTACTCTATTAGTTTGCTGGCAAACAATTAAAGTTAGCTACTGTATATAACAAAGATGTAAAAGAGTTGTGAAATCAAATTCAACAGACTAATACATTTGTGGTTGATTTTTTTTTATTTAATTCATTTTTTTTTTTTATTGTTGAGAGATTAAAGAGAATAGAAACTCGCACTCAACTTAAAGTATTGGATTCAAACTCGAGACATTGTATTCAGCCTCATAATATCGATATTTATCAGTTGAGTTAAGTCGTACGAATATTTATTTGTCAATTATATTCTCTATATTAATGATTCTTTCTTTAATATTGATAAATGTCATTATCTAGATTGAATTGTTGATTGCGACCTCTAATTAATACATATACGCTAGAGAATTTTGGGTCATTTTTTTAATGTTTCCTACTCCGAGCATCAATCTTTTAAAGTAGGGTGAGTATCGGTTGGATATGTGTGGGTTTAAGTCTAATTTTATCAAATCGAGTCTACAATTTATAGGTCTAATTCTAACCATTTGTATATCGATATAGTAGAGTTTCAATTCGTGCGGGTTATACGGATGGATTGGTTCAAATGATGAGTTTTTATTTTTTATTGAAATGTCTATTTTCTTTATTTTTTATAGAAAAAACATAGGGACTTCCAATATTTTTTTGAATGATCAAGTTTTGATTAAATAGTCCATTTATTATAGTAGTGGTGTGATAAGCAAATTTGATTGAGACATTCACCGTAAAAATATTGAATTTTTATACCTAGAGTTTTAGTCAGACGAATCTTAAACAATTTTGAAGCCATGTTCTAACCTACTTATATAAAAATATTTAATCTGTGATTAAACTATTGTAAAATATCTAATTTATAAATGTTAGTAATATATAACTAATATTTTTGAGTCCTCAAATATTTAGAGCATGTGGGATGATCCATCTTATATAGACTATGATTCGACTCTAATTTTAAGTGAGACATTTAAATTTATATAACCACGTATTTATTTTTTTCCAACTACATTCAATTTCTCAAATTCGTACAAACTCATATTAAGTATTCGAATGACCATTTCAAATGCTTTCACTAGGCTCTTTTATAGCTCTATTATATTCTAAATATATTGATTAGTGAGGTTCATTTCTCCTTCTAAAGATTCTTTTTTTTTAGTCGGCGTTAATTTTATAATCTTTGAAAATTGCAATTAATTTATCTTCAAGTCACTATCCCATTACGAAAAATGTGTTGTGGAAACCAACAAAATTAGAAAAGCAAAACTCTATCTAATTAAGTCGATAAAACAAAAGCCAAAGTCATTCATTGGTTAAATTAAATATAAAGTGGATCCCACTGACATTTGCCACGTTTGAAGTTATAGGTAGTGGTTACTTTTCATTTGTTCTTCCACCTTCATGATAAGAGTATGGTATTTAGCATCTGTCAGTTTACTATTTTGATTCTCAAACTCTTATCATCAACTTCTTCTTTATTCTTTTCATATCAATTATCAATTAATTGACTAATTCCATTTTTCTTAATTTATTAACTGAAAAGTGTTAAATCAAGATGAGAGCTTAAAATATTTGTGAAATCTCTATATTGGGTTAAGACTTAAAGATCATTTATGTGTGCAACACATGATGATGCGTACCATCTCCATGTCATGTATAATCGCAAAATAATTAATTAAGCAAA
>JBBPBS010000170.1:7164180-7182630 GCA_037974835.1 Cicer judaicum
AAAAAAAAAAAAAAAAAAAAAAAAAAAAAAAAAAAAAAAAAAAGTGGAAAATATTATGGATAAGATGAATATGGATGTCCATGATATATAGTGTAGACACCAATTGATGTGGATGTTTATTGGTACATTGTTGTGACTATTATTGTGATCTTGTAACCATTTATATCTATATTACTGACCCTATAATTAATAGACAGTAATACAACCATTATTTTATAATCCATTATTTAGTAAGTATAATCAAAATTCAATTACATATACAACTCATTTAATTTAAAATTTTCTCTTTGATTGATTTTACAAATAATTAACCTAACAATAACCCAAACAAAACCAAGGAAATGAATCAAGGATGACATAGTAAATATCTACAATAGTTGTTGATTTTTACAAAGGCAAAAAAGAATAATTCATTTATGTAAAACTTATCTCAAGAGTACAAGGAATGCCACTTAAATTACTACTCCACCTCTAATGAATACAAGAAAAACCAGTCTTCTTCAAATCTAGGAAGTTAAATTGAAAAGGTATATAATTTTGAGTTTTGATTTTTTGGAAATCTAAAGTTTATTTTTGAATATTTGGAATTTTTATTTTAGATTTTTTTTCTGGATTGAACGATGAAGGAGATTATGAAAATGATGAAGATAATGAAAATGATGAACAGTGATTAGATTTCTTAATTTATTTTTAAAATAATTAAAAAGAAAAATTCAGAAAAATGTTAATATGACTTGCCACCTTATTAATATTTTAACAAAAGGGCCAACTTGTTAAAATTTGAAAAGATAAAGGACTTATATATAAAAAAATAAAAATAAAAAACCTAAGTGTTATAACTAAATAACACAAAAGGAGCCTAAATTTTAATATTTATAATTAGCTGAAGTAACTTATAAATTATCTACATTAGATTAAAATTAATGTTAATCAATTTTAAATTCATAAGAGTTAATGACTTTCATCAATATTGCAATGAAACATCAGATCATTAAAGGCCGTTTAAAATTTACTTATAAGATAATTTTTTGTCTCAAGTACAAACTCTCAAAAATACTAAAATATTTTTTATATTTTCCGTATTCTCTATTAACAAAGAAAGAAGTAGAAAGGCTAAAGAATCAACTGAGTAGTAAACCATCCTTTTCTTTTTTGGTACAACAAACCATATATTAGCTTTTGTTCGGTATATATAAAACTATATATCAATGCTAAAAACAATAATATATTGTAATGCAATCCAGCTCAATTATTTGGACTTTGCAGCGTGTTTATGCAAGATAGGCAAAGTAGCTTGTTTTTATTAAAGAATAATGGGATTTGAACCAATTTTGATAATTTAAAAAAAAAATTGAAGGTGATTTAAAAAATCATATTTCAAATGCCAGACCATTAGTATGGTACGTGTTACACACGTTGAGACGTGGAAATACCAATTAATTACCGAAGAATATAATTGTCACCAAATATAAAGTAGTGTTTGTTGATATTTTATGAAAATTGAGATTGATAGGTCATTTTAATTTTATCACTTAATTATGAGGTATGGTCGACAAGAAATGTCTTTTTTTATATAATTGACAAGAAATTTTACTACTTTAGAGAGAGAGAAAAAGAATGCCAATGCTTTAGGACAAGGTAAAGAATGTTGTCAGTGTCTTTATCCATTTCTAAAAATTATGTCATATATAACCAAACAATTAACATGCAGTAGAAAAAGAAAAACTCAATGTAGATAGCATACCTAGCAATGTATAAGGCAAATTTTGTTGGTTTCATGAACAACAAAAAGTAAAATTTTCTCTTTTGTTGTTGTCCTTTTAATTTGTTGTAAACTCCAAAACAAGCATTATTAATAACAAATATAGCACTCTTGTTTGTGGAATAAAAAGAAGGTAATATCATGAGTCAAATATATTTTTAATTCATATAAATTTTAAAAAATTATTTTCAGTTTCTAAAATTATAAAACATATGTATTTATTTATTCAAGAGTTTTTAATTCAAATCTTTTGATATATATTATTTAAATTAATTTGTATCATTCTCCTTTATATTGACTTAAAACTATTACGGATGATGCAATTAAATGTGTCTCAATCATACAGAAAGTGGTGGAATTTTTAATATTGGTATATTTATTACTTAACTTCTTACAATTATCATATCATACACATAATTGGCTGGAAAGTAAACTCACTCTCTTTTGCCATTTGTTGGAACAAGTTATCCAAAACAGAATTGCATTTGTATATAGTGCTATTTATTTTATTTTATTAACGTGCAAGATAAGACCCTCAAATGTTATTATTTAAAAAAATAAAAGGATAGATTATTATTATTATTATTAATAACTGTGATACAATTGTTATTTTATAATTGTCTTATACACAAACGAATATTTCGAGAACAAATGTAGTTTTTTCATAGATAAATAAATTAATTATTAAATTAATTTTCTTGATTTAAATTTAAAATCTTTTTCTTATAATTTATTTAACATCATTTAATTCATCAATTAAAGTACCTTGATTTGTTAATTAATTCCGTTTGATTTGTTGTATAAATCTATAATATAATAATTTAGAAGATATCCTTATCTCTTGACATTTCAACCAGAAGTGAAGAGAAGCAAATATCCGAATTATGATAAAATTTTGTTTGACTTGTATATATGATTCGGTATTAAAAATAAACAATGGTTAAAGAAATTAGGCACGTACCTTAAAGCTGTCTTTGTCATTAATTAAGCATGAAATTTAAATTGTGTAAAAAAAAATTATGCATCTAAGATTATATTTTTCTATTTAAATATTTATAGTTATTTTAGAAAATAATATTACAATTTATCTAAATTATAATTAAATGATTATTAAAAAAAAAAACTTCTATATATCTAAAAAAATTATATTGGAATTGCAGAGGTTTTGACAATTTGAAATGTGCAGATAAATTGACTTCTTTTTGAGTTTCTACAATATATTTTGCTTGGTAAAACTCTATTTCTCCTTTTATTTATTTGGATGTTTTTTGTCAACCGTGTAGGTTAAAAAAAATTATTATGCAGAAACTAAAATTAAATTTCTTACATTTTGCACATACTGTAATGAAATTTTTTATTTTGTAAAGAAATAAGTCCAATTTCTTGTATTTTGTAAAAATTAATTGTATATTTAAATTTAAATTTATTAATTAGTCAGCTGTTAAAAAAGTCATTGCATATTAAATAGAAATTAAAACCAAATTTATTAATTAGTCAACTGTTAATTACATTTTAAATAGAACTTAAAACCAAATTTATTTCATTTTACAAAAATTAATTGCATATTTAAACCTTTTAAATGTTTTTTATGACTAGACTATTGGTACCATCATTTGTAAAAAAACACTATTGGTAGCATCATTACTAACAAAGTCATTAGAGATTGTTTAATTGTTTTTGGGACTGTTTATCTTTAATTTAATTATAGTACCAAGAAAATAATTTCATAAAAAAAGTCTACTGTATTTTAAAACAAATTGAAGAAAAAATTATCAAAATGTATTATCCGACCAAAAGATCGTTGCTCGATCCTACCCGTCCACTTCACCTGCAAAACCACGTTATTCGTAATCCATTTAAATCGATGAAAAAAAAAGTGAAATTTAAGTTATGATATCCCACAATCGATTCTGATTGGATAAGCCATTTTGGGCCCAATTCGGTCTTCACCCAACCGCTGCCCACGCTACCAAATATTTGTTTTTAACAAAATATTCTATTTCTTTCATTGGTTCATCACCATTCATTATTCTATTTCTCTTCATTGGTGTAATTTTTTTCTTTCAAAAATCTTCATTGTTGTATTTGATATGTTATTTTTCCTTTTATCTTGGATACGATACTATCTCTTTCTCTTAAAAATAATTTGTTCTATTCTATACAAAAATATTGTTAAATTTTTAACTATATAAATTATTTTTTATTATAAAAGTATAATTTGTATACACCGATTTTTTTATACAATCAACAAATAATAATTAATTATATGATAATTTTATAAATAGTTATCTCAAAAGTTAGATATTATTATTAATCTAGTAGTGGTTGCTAAATAGTGTAAAACTTTTAAGAAGTATATACAAATTAAATTCTATCAAAATAATTCATGATAATTTTATACTTTTTTTACTAAATAATCAATGTTATAACAAGAAAAACATTGGAAAAAAAAAAATCAACTATCGATAAATCCAACATTATAAGAGGAAAAACATAAAAATGTAATAATATCAACTATCAATGAATCCAATATTATTACTTAATATATTTACTTTGTTAATTTATGTTATTTGGTAACAAAATTGTATATACAATTTACTAGTTGCTATATACAAATTGTATATCTATAACGAGAAAGAATACCAATTTAAACCAATAAAAGAATTGCAAAGACACCCCCATTTCACGCGTTATAATGATGAGTGATGAACACAAATACTTTTAACGCCAATAGAAGTTCTTCTCCAAAAATCTCCACTACTATTGGACTTTTTTAACACTTCCAAATTTTAACAATTCCATTACTACAATGTTTGAGAGAGAAAAATTAAAATAAAAGAACACCTTCTTAGTTCTTTCTTTTCTTTTCTTTTATTCTTTCTTTCCACTTTGGCGACTCAATCATTTCCGAGTCCAATTCAATTCACAAATTCTTTTTTTCTCATATCACCATTCACCAACACCATCTTCTTATTAATATTGTTATTATTTTCTTTGTGTTCCACCAAAATCAACAAAGAAATTAAGAATCAAAAATGGACACAGAACAACAACGTCGAAAGAGAAAACGTGTGGTTGGTAAACACCTTCACATATCATCAAGATCACTTTTTCTTTGCTTCTCTTTCTTCATCTTCCTCATCTTTTTATCAAACTATCATGGTTTCTTCACACACAAACCCCCTTTAACATCTTCCACTTTATCACTTCTCTATTCTTCAGCAAGTAATTCAATTCTTGACCCACTTCAACCCACAACAACAAAAGCAAAAACAAAAACAACCTCTTTCACCATTCAACACCAACTCATATTCCCAAATCACTACCTTCTCATCATCTTAAACAATCATAAAAAAAACCAACCCCATGAACTTGAGTGTGTCTACTATAATCTCCGAACGAACCGGTCTTCTCCCGGTTCAACTGAACCGGTCATTGATGTTCAAGTTAAACCGGTTTTATCCATGGACTATTACGACGAATCTCGATCCATAGCAAGGTGCCCATTTCCTGAAACGAACTATTCAACCTCCGGCGGGTCTAAAGTCGTCGACTTGCGGCGGAACGGCGAAGTGGGTCGCTGGAGTTTGGGTGTTTTGAAGAACCAAACGCCTCAATCTTGGGAAAGAGTGGCTTATGAAGCTAGTTTGGATGATGAAACTGTTGTGGTTTTTGTTAAAGGGTTGAATCTTAGACCCCACAAGATCTCGGATCCGACCCATTTTCGATGCCATTTTGGGTTGAAGAGTTTTCACAAAGATGGTGATGGTGCTGCTTTTTTGCTTAGTACAAGAGCTGTTTCTGTGGCACAAGAAATTGTGAGGTGCACTTTGCCACAGAGTATAAGGAACAAACCTGATAAGGCTAATGGTGTTAGGGTCACTGTTAGTAATTTGAGTGGGAATTTGAGGCATCAAGTTCGAACCCTTTTGCCTTCAGTTGCTAGAATTGGTGGTAGAGTTGATAGGAAGAGGAATGGTAATGAAAAGTATGAGCTTTGTGTTTGTACTATGGTTTGGAATCAAGCTTATGCATTAAGGGAATGGATTATGTACCATTCATGGCTTGGAGTAGAACGTTGGTTTATCTATGATAACAATAGTGATGATGAGATTGAAAAAGTGATTAAGGATCTTGATTTTGAAGGGTATAATGTTAGTAGAAAGGTTTGGCCTTGGATTAAGACACAAGAAGCAGGGTTTTCTCATTGTGCTTTGAGGGCTATAGAGGAGTGTAAATGGGTAGGGTTCTTTGATGTTGATGAGTTTTTCTATTTCCCTAATGAGTTTAATCATAATAATCAGCCAGGGCAGGTTGTTTTTGGTGAGAAACCATTGAGATCAATGGTTGCGAATTTTTCATCTTCGACGTCCATCGCCGAGATAAGAACAGCTTGTCATAGCTTTGGCCCTTCTGGGCTAAAGTCACACCCTAAACAAGGGGTTACTATAGGGTACACATGTAGACTTCAGTACCCCGAACGGCACAAATCCATTGTGCGGCCGGATTTGCTCGACCCGAGTCTTCTGAATGTGGTTCATCATTTTCAGCTAAAGGAAGGTTTTGAGAGCTACAACATGCCTGAAGGTAGTGTTATAGTGAACCATTACAAGTACCAAGTTTGGGAGACTTTTAAAGCCAAGTTTTTTAGAAGAGTTGCTACCTATGTTGTTGATTGGCAAGAAGATCAAAACAAAGGTTCAAAGGATAGAGCACCAGGACTTGGAACAGAAGCAATTGAACCAGATAATTGGAGTTTAAGGTTTTGTGAGGTTAGGGATACCGGATTAAAGGACTATCTTATGTCTTATTTTTCTGATCCTACAACAGGGTTGATGCCTTGGGAAAAGTCTTTTCTATAATGGATGGATACATTAATCAGGGTGCTGAAATCTTGGTAGTTGGTGCCCCATGTAAAGGAGTATAATCATACTTTGTTAGGCATATTCATTATTTTCATTGTTTCTGGGGGATATTTGTCACAAATTTTGGTTTTTTTATTTGTTTTTTAAATGATTTTTATACATATGAAAGAAAAGAAACTCACAGGTTATAGTCATGTATATTTGCAGCAATATGAATGAATACGCCTTTTGCATTTTTTGACTTCACACTAGTTTAGTATAGCATATGTCAATACGTCTTGCAATGTTTATGCTGTCAAAAGACTAGATTACCACTGTGAACTAGTTTACCGCAAATAACTAGTTTCAGTAGCTTGTTACACCTCTTTCATTTTATTTTATTTTTGACCCAACACCTCTTTAAATTTAGCAGAGGAAAGACAGCCTCACAATTTATCTTTCCCTCACGGTGGAAATTTTTTAAAACCAATCATAATCTATTGCTTCAATTTAGTTTTTTTTTTATAACCGATAACTTAAACAGAATGGGCTGGTTTTCATTAGATTGGCAATTTATTTATATTAAAAGAAAACAAATTTTCAAAATCAAACAACTTATTGCAAAAATGACAAGAAGTTATCTATACCTCAAAAGAAAATATGAGAATTATTTGTGATGATTCAAGCTAATTTGGGTAGTTTAGGAAGTATGTAGAAGTAGAGGTATTAATACAGGGGTATGGGTAAAATTTTCTCAAAATAAAGTTAATTGATTCGAATTAGTTTCTACATATAAACATTCAATGGATGCTCTCCCCCGAGATGCTTCTGATAGTATTTTCTGTATCTTGTGAGCAAACAATGGAGAGTGGATGAACAATCACCAATCACATTAACATTCCTAGATTTTATAATCCAACATAAATGGTGGGTTTACGATAGTTGAAATGGTAAACAACCAATCAAACATATCTAATTACAATTTTCAGCAATGGTAAAATGGAAGTCAACATCAAATTATTACCTGACAGAATTTGATAAGTCTTTACTAAATTGATTTAGTGGAGAAAGTCACAACATGTTTATTACATGTTTCAGGTAGAAGACCTGAGAAGAGAGAATACAAGACCTTTGGCTAATTGGCTTTGTTTGTTCACCCACGTTCTGAGAAACATTATTAAGTGGGATTATTTTAAGTGTAAGAGGGAATCTTAGAATTTAAAACGGAAAATCAAACACTAGAAGCACTGGCATGTTTCTTTGATATTATTGCTATGATTTAAAATAAAATAAAAACAAAAACATTCTCTTATGAAGCTGTCAAAAAAAAAAATATTTCTCTAAAATAAACATTTTAATATGCAAATGGTCTAAGACAAGTAGACAACGTGCTTATGTTGTTATTTGTACAATAAGTTACTATTATACTAATGAAGGCATCAATATAAAAACTGCTGAAATACTCTTCGAACTAAAATATAAGCAAAAACAGTACATGAAATTGGTCGGAATACATGTATCTTTTTACTTATATTTAAGTTCAGCATGGATAAAATATACATGAGAACAAATTTTAGCTTCATACTCCTAATGAAGAACTCAGCTGATAGTTCGATGAGTTATTACAGCTGATATCAAGTATAAACAAACACCAGAGGCTACTTGCAAATCTTTGAAACTTTAAGCAGGAGTTTGATGTTTCACATATTTTGCAAGGGTAGAATCCAGCTTCTCTCCGATATAAGTAATCCATGCCTGTAAGCACTTCAATGGTTATGCCACTAACCCACAAATATATGTATGACATTGAGTTTTAAATAAGGAACAATTTGCAAGACCTACATAATGAATTTTAGTACTTTAAAACTGAAATTTGACATATTAAACAAAGTGTAAGTGATGCTTCAGGACTTACCTTCTCATGATCAACTAGATCACCATTATTTCAATTATTAACACTAAACAATAACAAACTTAATTTGTTTTTAAGAGAGAAACTTGAAGTCCTCTGTTTACATATAGTAATATAACATGTTGTAGGCTCGAAAAGTTAAATATTTTGACAAATTTAGATATATTGTTGAAAAAAATGTGAAGGATTAAATTTACCTGATCAGAAGTAGTGAAACCTCGTATTGTGTCACCACCAATAATTGCAATTCCTTTATCTCCAAGGGGTTGTAAAATTACTGCCTAGCAAATAACAGTTGTATGAATAACTTTTGCTATTAAACATTACTTCCTCTGATGTTGAATATAAAGCAACAAAAAATTCAATTTAAAAAAAATAAATCAGAATACAAGTAACTTCAATCGGAATACAAGTTCAAATCAGAATACGAGTCTGTTCAATTTTAAAAAAAATCAATTTCATGAAGCCGTTTAATCAGAATATTCGAGTTTCCCTATGCCCCTTCTTGGGGAGTCACCACCTGCTAAGGTTGCACCACTAGCTCACACTCATCAGACTAATTAGGAGGGAATGGTTGGGAAAACGCTTGAGGAGCTAAAGCTTTCGTGAGCAACAAGGATACCTGAGAGACAAGATTGCTGTCTGCAGTTGTGTTATGAAAGTTCCAATCAATAGGCTACCTGTCCTACTCTCTCCACCACTTAATAACAGCCAAAGAAACGCAGACCAAGCTTCTCATAAGACTGCTTAGCTAGAGACTTCAGTTAGTAAGATTGTAGCTTAAGAAAAATCTAATCACCCAAATGAAATTCCAATGCTCTGTCATGTTTGTTAGCTTGGGCCCCTTGTATGATTTTATGCCTCCAGTAGATTTCTCCTTAGTATGGCCGATCGGGCATCCCAATCTTCAGGGCTAACCTAACACTTGTTGAGGCCTAAAACTAACTTTAAGGCAATGTCTTGATAAGAAAAAGTAGAGGCCTTTTTAATGCTAATAATAATATTTTATTAAATTCTACCTTTCTTGTTTTGGAGATACAAAATATTTTAATTACATCAATTAGTCTATCTTTTAATGCTTGTGAAGCCTTTTCCTTAGTGTACATAAATATTTTTAATTTTTTTGACTAAAAATATAAGGAAAAAATATTTTTTAGGGAGATTTAAAGTACTTGCTTTACTAGTTTGGGCCTTAAGCCGGCGGCCCTGCCTATCTTCTGTCAACCTATTCTACATGTGAGGGACTATGATAGGGGCTTGGGTATTATGGGGTGCCTAACTCCCACATTGAGAGCAGTATGGGACGCTCGGTTATTCCCCCTTCATAGCTAGCTTTTAAGGGAGGGTTTTCCAAGTGCTTGGGTACTTACCAGAATAATGGATCCCTTCAACAAAATGGGCAGATCATGTCCATAAAAGGCTTTAAAACGAGTCATCTTGGGGACATCACTGCAATTAGTGTTCATAACTATGCCTAGCATAACCAATCCAACAATTGCTTTCGTTTCATCTAGTCAAGACAAACCTCTAAGAAATTACTAACCACCTCTGTATGGTTGTCCGTTAGTAGGTAGTAGGAAATAATGAACTTCAATTGGGTACCCCCCACCATCAGAAATAGCTTCTTCCATGATTCCTCAAAGAATCTTGTCTCTCCAACACAATGGATAAAGAGAAAACATGTAAATGAAACATTGCAGCAATGTCACTGGCAGTGAAAGGATGGCTAAGGCCTATGAAATGGGCATATTTGCCTAACCAATTAACCATCACCAAAATTGTGCATAGACCCTTTTTGCATTTGCTAACCCTCCAATAAAATCCATCGAGATTGAATATCACATTTGTCTTGGAATAGGCAAAGGCTGAAGCTGACCAGCTGGAGATAGTATCTTATATTTGTTTGATTGGCACACGTCTTATGCAGTCAAAAATTTATGGATCCCTTTTCATACCTTCCTCCTAATACACCATCCTGCTAAGCTTTGAACGGTTAGAAATACCTGAATGGTTTTCTAGAGAGCTAGGAAATTCAACATATAAGGTCGGATTAGGTGGTTTACACCACCAACTTCCCCTTGAAGTACAATGGATTCTCTTGCAACCAATAGCCAGCAGAAAGGTTGTGACTCACGGTCTACTATTAAATCCTAGATAATCTGCTAATATTCTTCATTCTTAAGAATGTTCTCAATCCAGTCTTCCATAACTGACCTTCAGTACAATGATGGCTGTATAGGTCATCCTTTCAGAGAGAGCATCACCAGCCCAGTTTTCATTTCCTGTTGTATACTGTATTTCAAAATCAAATCTATATTAACGTCGAAGCCTATCTAAATTGTTCTTCATTCAATAACTGTTGTTTCAAGCTCACGAAATAGTGCCGCATCAAATAATATCTCCATTTTTTCCTGCATTAACTATTACCATCAATTCTCTTTCATACACTACCTTATTGCTTGACTGCAAAATGCTTTTGGTTTCCCTCCTTGCAGAAGTATTGCCCATAACACCTTGCTAGGAGGGTCTGTCTCAACCAGCATTGTGACTGCCTCCTTCAGTTTCTCAAAATGCTGTTTGGGCCTTCTTGTCTCACATTTAACAGTCCTTACACAGTTGACAGTTTGGCTAACGTGATATATCCCCTCATGAAATGTCTACAGTAGCTTGTCAATTAAAGGAATACTCTTAGCCCCTTTACATCTCTAGGTACAGGTCACAGCCACATGGTCTCTATTTTATTAGGATTAGCCATAACTCCCTAGCAGAAATTATGTTCCCAAAGAGCCTACTTGCTTTCACTACAGGTCAAAAGAAGGAGACAGCTGTGTCTTCGCCAGTGACTCGGACCACAAAATCCACCCACACCCCATCCCCGTGTTCCACTCTAACTAAACAACACTTTCTGCACCATAAAAGTTCTGAATTATTGACCAAGAGAATTAATTAAAGCACAAGATATTGATGAACAGCAAAGAAATATGTCATTAGTTATATATATGAACCAATTAAACACAAACACAATACCTGAGTATTTGAAGGCAGAAATGGCAGCTCAGACTTCCCAGGATAAAGAGATAGATTAGCCAAGTAACTCTCTGAACGTGAACATGTATAAAAGATTCAAAACATTTTAATTATGCTGAAGCACACCTCAATAAAAGTACCGCACTAGAGTGGCAGCAGATGTGATGAATGACTCATGATTGATAATATATTGTCAGAAACTTACGAGTTCCAGATTTCATAACACTCTGATATACCGATCCTTCCATCAATTTATCGGTGTCCACACTTACAGCCTCACCATTCCCAGGAGAAGATTCTGCAGCAAAACCAAATTGAAGTACACAACAGCTTTCATAAACAATAACAAGTGACCGGCAGCAGGTGACATCTGATAGAGATTCCCACGCCCTGATAATAGTTTATAGAAGAGACTTTTACTGTCAACAAACAGGAGAAAAGTTAACTGTTTAAAGCAACTGCTTACATATCACTGGCTGATCACAGCACATGAAATTTCCCCATGGTATAAAATAAGAAGTCACATTATTTTCACACCATTCATATCGATTTCATTTAGAAGCACATGTAGTTAAGACAACCATAATATGAAACCTCCAAGCCACAAATCATCAATTGTTTTACTGCACATAGTGTAGATTTGACAATTTATAAGAATGAAAGAAAGCCATATTAATTATCCAAATTTTTAATCACTGACTTTTGTACAGAATTAGGAAGTACATGGCAAAGGGATGGGGAAAAATGCCAACTAAGCTAACATGTGGACTTAAAGAGCATTACCAAAGCAGCTCAGTAAGTGCAACATCGGGGAGAGCAGTGCACATCCTCTTGCATTCAACTCCCTGAGGATTTACCTGAACAAAAACAAGCCTATTATCGGCATCTTTAAGTCAGCTTATTTTGGAGAAATAATAGCTTCTTGTTTTGTAGCTTTTAGAGAGAACATTAAATTAAGGTCTGATTTAAGAAAGTTTGGGGTCTGTTTGATTTGAGAATTAGTTTTCAGGTTATATTTCCCATTTTCACTTTTAGTTACAAAATTGTCACATTGTTTTCAATTTACAACTCTTTTTATGAATTTAACTACTATGAACATACATTATAAAAGTGTTTCACACAGTTGTCCAATCATATCTCACCGTACATATATTTTTGCAAGCATTTGGAAAATAATATTACAACATGACATCATAGTGAGATATCATTGAATGAATGTATAAAACATGTTTGCATTGTCTGTGTATAGTTATTAAAATCTTATTTTATTGCTTTTGATTGTATTTGTTTCCTATTTTTACTTTTGAATATAAAAATATCACTTCTTAATTGTTTTCTATATTTAAATATTGATATAGGATATTATAAAAGTAAAAAAAAAAAAAAAAAAAAAAAAAAAAAAACCTATCTTTATGGTTTATACACAATTTCAAAAGGGATAATATTATAACTAAAAGTGAAAACTAAAAAAATAGAGTACTTTCTCAAACCAAATACAAAACAAGCCAATGCAACCACGCATTTAAAAAAAAATATTATGAAGCTAAAATACAAATAAATTCATGAAAAAGAAAAATGGAGAGAGACAAATAACAGTGAATGCAAAGGGATGAAGCTCACCACAATTATAGATTTAGGTTTTATTGAAAGCCAAACAAGGCCAGCCAAAATATTAGTGACAGCCAATCCTAAAGTCAAGAGATCTGCTCTCGATTGTGAACTGCCAAAAAACACCAAATTAACCATCATTAACTCACTATGAGGCAATTAAACATACAGTGAAACTGTGGTCACAACACTAACACATAGATAGCTGTGATAATTAGAGAAAACAAAAGTTTTAAAATCCATTTTGGATAAATAAACTTCGTTTAATGCTTATAGCATAAATGCTTATGATATAAGTGCTTATGTATAATTCATTTACATAACAAAAGATAAAATAAGTCTCTATTTTCATATAATTTATAAGCTACTCCCTCTTATCTCGAACATAAATAACAAAAAAGTCTATTTTTGTAGTCTCAAATATAAGCAAAAGTTAATTAATTCTGTCACATTTAATGTTACTATTCCTACAACAATATGCTTTCATTAACTTAGATTTGATGTCTATGATAACTCTTGTTTCTCATGAAACAAATTCCTATGACAAACAATTTATAAAGTTTAATTGATTTTTTTATTACTTTGAACGAACATATTAATGAGATTAACATTAACTAATTTTTTTAAACGGTGTGAAGTAGTATCTCTTTTTACTTATATATGAAACAAATTCCCTAAACTCTATGAATAGATAAGCAATCAAATAAACAAATCTAAATAACTCTAATCTCTAATAAACTAATCTGAATGTGTTTCGATGCTACTTAGCTTAGCTTAGCTTAGCGCAACAACAACAACAACAACAACAACAACAACGCTCAATTTTCAAACATTAAATTAACAACAGATTAATTAATCAATGACGGAAGAAAGAAGCGGGAGAGTTTGAGAACCTGCCGGCGTCGGCCACTGGAGCGATGCCAGAGATGGCGCGATTGAAGAGTACGGCAAAGAGAGAAGCAGCTCCAACGTAGATAGGGAGAGTGCGAACGACGTCGTCGTTTTGAGAAACCCAATCAGCGAGGAAATCGCGTTTGGGGTTTGGGGTTCGGAAACTATATAGAGAAGAAGAATGAGAAGTAGTAGTAGTAGAAGAAGAAGATGATGATGATGAAAGAGTGAATGCTGTTTTTGGTTTTGAAATGAAATTCGAAAAGGGAATGGGATTGTGAGTATTAAGAGTGAGATGGTGGACACGGAGCGCTGTTCCCGCTTCCATGGAAGTTTGTTGTTATTTTCTGATTTAGAAGATGAGGGTAACGCTCACAACACAAGGGAGTGACTCAACTTACTTTTTTCTTTCCTTTTTATTAAACTGTTAAATTTGTACATGATAGCAAGACCTTAATAAAATAATACATATATTCCATTTTTTTCTTTTAAATACTACATTGTCACGCATTAAAAAAAAATAATATCAAAATGTCATACTCTTTAACTTCAGTTGCTGGTCGCAACTTGGGAATATAACCTCATAAAGAAGAAATTTTTTAAGTTTAACAGATGGTCGCATCCTTGGGGCGACCTCCTAGTAGCCATTTTGATTTTTTTTCCCATTTTGCCCTTAGATATATTACTTATATTATATATATTATTATTATATATTTTAAAAGTAATTATAACATTAAAATAATTAATTAAAACAATAAAAATAATAATAATTTATTAATATTATATAATTGTTACTAATTATAATAATAAATAGAATAATAATAATAATTAAAATAATAATAATAATAATAATAAAAAAAAAATTCTATTAATAAAATAAAAATACATTAAATGAAAAGAAAAAATACATTAAAATAATCATAATAATAAAACAAAAATTCTATTAATAAAATAAAAATACATTAAATTAAAAAAAAATACATTAAAATTAATATTGTCTTATATTAATTTTATATTATATTAATGTTAATTTTATTATTTATATTATATTAATTTTATATTTTATATTAATATCTTGTCTTATATATTGAACATTTTATATATTATTAATTTTATATTTTATATTAATGTATTGTCTTATATATTGAATATTTTATATATTATTAATTTTTATATTTTATATTAATGTCTTGTCTTATATATTGAATATTTTATATATTATTAATTTTTATATTTTATATTAATGTCTTGTATTATATATTGAATATTTTATTTATTATTAATTTATATATTTTATATTATATATTATATATTATTAATTTCATATTCTCTCGAAGGATAAATTGAAATGTTATGGTCATGTCAACAAAAAACCGAACGACGCCATATTACCATATTTGCAACAAGCTGGATTTGGTGAAGTGATTAAACTTGGAAATTACAAGATCGATGTCGGTTTGATTACTGCTTTGGTTGAAAGATGGAGACTAGAAACACATACTTTTCATCTCCCAATAGGTGAGTGCACAATAACTTTAGAAGATGTGTACTATATTTTAGGATTAAATGTGTCTGGTTTTCCTGTGAGCGGTTCAAATTTTGTGAATGTGAAACACGTTTGTCAAGAATATTTAGGAGTTATCCCACCTGAGGGAGCAACAAAGGGTAATTTTATTAAATTAAAATGGCTTAAAGATACTTTTGACAATGTTGGCGAAAACGCATCCGAATAAGAAAAACAAGCATCATGTCGAGCATATATATTATGTATGATTGGAGGATTGTTGATGTCAGACAAATCCAATAATCGTGTACATCTAAAATCTCTTTCAATCGTGGGCGATTTAAATAATGCATCCAATTATAGTTGGGGTTCGGCAGTTTTAGCAACACTCTATAGAGAATTATGCCTTGCTACGAAACCCGATGTAATATCGATGGGAGGATGTGCATTGTTGTTGCAAAATTGAGCATGATATCGTTTGACTTGTGTTGCTCCGGATGCACGAAATGCATGGATATTTCCACTTGCACAAAGGTAACTATTGCACATAATTTTTATATATTTTAATTTTTTAAAATTTATTATTTACCGTATTACTAACTTTATTATATATTTATTTTTTATATATTCGACAAATTTAATTCTTGGGGTCTAAATTTCAGTAGAGTTCCTCACAATGATATAGAAGGATATCGGAACACTATTGATCATATGATGGTTCATGAAGTAATACATTCATATTCATTCTCATGTAGTTACAATTTTTTTTTTTTTTTTATATCTCTTAATATTTACTTTATTCTATTTTTTTAACATTCAGTTTCTTTGGAGACCGTATATTGGGTTCCAACACGAGGTACCCGAACAAGAGATCAACACTATGGACTGCATGTACCTATCTGCATTGTTATCATATCGTCGAAAAACATCATGCAGGTAGAGTTGCACTTCAATTCGGCTTTCATCAACAGCTTCCGCAACCTCCAGAAGATATGACGCTCTACCATGAGGTCGACATGAGGCGTAGCATCGATGATAATTAGAGTGTGGTTTGGAAAGATGAGATTCAACATTGGAATGAACGTCATAATTACAAATTACAAGGTCAATACGTTCAAGGTGTTTTATGCCACACTAAAGAATATATGAATTGGTTCACACATCACACTAAATTATATATATCTGTAAAGATGTCTGCGTGATCCACGTTTGAAACCTTCAACATATCCCGATGTTCACTCTATGCCTCAATCAATCCCACAACAAAATACCATGCACCAAACATCGTCTTTATCATCACCACAACATCTTCACGAAGTTGCAGATATATCGACTCAATATTATGTTCCTTCAGTGCCAACAATACCAACTCCCATTAATTTGACCGAGAGCGGAATTTTCTTTAATTTTTTTGGTACTCATTGCACAACTTCCGAGTCGGCTTATGCGGCTTTTGATTCGATGTATAATGTCGAAACTCATAATGATATAGAAGCAGGTGGTAGTGGTACTAATCCACAAATAGATTACAACGAGGATCAACCACAACAACCTCAAATTGTTCAAATAGCTAGACGAGTTCGACAACCGCGTAGATGTGGAACTGGAGGTCATTTAGATGAAAATAATTATTTTTTATTTAATATTTTTTTTATTTGTAGTATTTTTTTTCTTTTTTTTAATGTATTTTTTCTTTTAATTTAATGTATTTGTATTTTTATTTTATTAATAGAATTTTCTTTTTATTATTAATATTATTTTAATTATTATTATTATTATTTTAATTAATTATTTTAATGTTATAATTACTTTTAAAATATATAATAATAATAATAATATATAATATATATAATATAAGTAATATACTTAAGGGCAAAATGAAAAAGAAAAAAATCAAAATAGCTAGTAAGAGGTCGCATCCCCAAGATGCGACCATCTGTTGAACTTGAAAAATTTCTCCTTTAGGAAGTCGCATCCTCAGGTTGCGACCAACACTAGGGCTAAAAAGTAGAGTATTTTGGTATTATTTTTTCAATGTGTGGCAATTTGGTATTAAAAAGAGAAAAAAGGGATATATGTGTGCAAAATCCAATATTTTCATCCTAATCTTGAACAAAATAAATTCATTTTCACCAAACATAATTTATATTTTTTTAATAAATTTATAAAAGATTATATTAAAATTTGATTAATCTAAATAAACAATTACAATACTAAGATTATAAAGTTTTTATTTATTAAAGTTTAATAGAGATATATTACCTTGATAAAAAAAAAAATAGAGATACATTATACAATATTAGATAGATGCATATCTTTTTCTTTATGACGTGTCAAAAAGTTCTACCATGGGCCTGTGGATTGAGTTTGTTCTGATCAAGTAAGTACGGCCCAATATATTTGTTAGTAGTCTATTTCTTAAATTCGGTGGTTTGTTCATTCAGTTACAATATTTATTTAAAATGTGAAGAAAAATAATACTATTGAATTAAAACTTCTGATAAACTTATAATCTCATTTTTTACTTCGTGGTTTGTTTATGATGGATTATTAATCACCTGAAGTTAACATTGTCCTAAAATTTATTTATACAAATAATTTAAAATTTATAGAAATTTTATATTAATAGTAATTACAACTCTTATATCATTAGAGATATTAGACTTTTATAATTATTAAAAATATTTAATTTTTATAAAAATTATCTTTAATGTTATTTTCATGAATAATTGTAATTTTATATATAATTAATGCATCGTAATTAAATTTTTATTCAAAAATTACCTATCTAAAAGTCGTTTGAGAAGCTTTTACAATTAAAAAAAATATCAACAATAAATATAATTTTTACAATCCTACTTCTAAAAAATTGAGTATTAACATGAGTCAATTTTATAACTTT
>JBBPBS010000170.1:7194215-7209685 GCA_037974835.1 Cicer judaicum
AGCACTATGCATTTTTAATGTCATATTGACGTTTTTAAATGGTAATTTTATAAATAAATTAAAGGATACAAATAAAATACATTATCGAGAGCAAAAAATAAAATATAACTTTATAAACAAATTAAAAGATAAAAAGATAGGAATATTCTACAGTACATTTACAAATTAAATAATTTTGGTACATTGCTCTCTAAGGCAATAAATTAACTATCATTTTTATGAATTAAATAATTATTTATCGATTTTGTATTTTAGAAAAAATCATTAATTTATGAAAAAAAAATCATTTTATTATTTGTGAGCATTATACTAATTTTTTACATTTTATCATAAAATATATTTAAAAATTAATAATTGGGAGAATTTTTTTTTATTAATCAAATTATCACTAATATCTAATTTACAACTCCGAAGAAATTTGAATTTAATACCTTAAAACTATAAAACTATAAACTCTTACTATGAAGATAACACTTCAAATATATTTAACAGTCCTTATTATGAATAATAAATGTTCAAAGGAAAATTCAATTTTATTTCACAGATATTTTTAATAAATAATATTTAATTATTATAATTATACTAACACATCTTGAATCGCCGAATGTAATGTAAAAATTCTCAAAAAGATAAATTTATAAACATCGTAAAGGTAAAGACAAAAAATAAAGACGTACAAGAAAAATAAAAGAATTAAGTGTTGCACATGAATAAAGATAATATTGCCTTTTATTTTATGCTTCATGAGGACTATAACCACTATAGTAGTATCCATTAGAAAAAGAGGAAGGAGTATTGGTTTTCCTTGAGAGCAAGTGCAAGTCATAACTCCTCCACCGCTAAAACCATAACAACAAAAATCATCTCTCTTTATTCTCCAATATCTCACAACTCATTCAATTTATCTCTCCATCTTCATCCTTCTCTTTCATTCATGTGTTGATTTGGACCATTTTCTATAATCAGGTCAGTGAAGCTTTTTGTATTTCTTCAATATGATTTTTTTAAAAATCATTCACTTTACTTTAATGAAAATATATTTTTTTTTTGTTGGTATTATTTTTTAATCTTACTCTCTAAGCTTCTCCAACTCTTTCAATGTTCCTTTCAAATTGCTCTTCCTTTAATTCATCGCCTTTAATATTCTATGTAGTATAAACGGTTTTTTGGGACCAGACAGTTCACCAAAACCTACACTAGTTATGTGGTTTTACCTGTTTGCACCGGTTCTAACGATATTACGGATGTTAAACTATTGAACGGACCGGAACTAGCTCTTGTTCACGGTCTAACCGATTGGTTTAATTATTAAAATATAATTAATATATTATAATTTTTTAATTTAAAAATATGATTATCATCAAATATACATTCTTTTAATTAATTAATAAAATTGTGAATCACGTTGAAGTGATTGGGCAGTGGGTGTACTATTGGTCTATTATTGGCCTCTTTCTAGCAACTTGGTATATTATTAATTAAATAAGTTTTATTTTTTTGACAAAATATTAAATAAGTTAAAAATATTAGCCGTACAAAAGAGGAATATATTTATATACCCTTGGTCTCTTATTGGTTTGTTTATTTATCTATCTTTTCCATCAAAGATGAAAGATTAGAGAGATTTTGTCAAAAGAAAAAAAGATTTGTGACAGAACACTCGCTCCCCACCTCTCTTGTTACATATTTATACAATATCTCTCTAAATTATGTTCCTTACATGAATTGATTGAACATTTTTAATATTTTTGTGAAAGAGAAGATGTCTTTGTCTCGCACGTGCTCACAGTGCGGCAACAACGGCCACAACTCTCGAACATGCAACGACGGAGAAAACAGTATCATGCTTTTCGGTGTTAGACTCACCGGAGGTAACAACAACAATACCAACTCTTTCAGAAAAAGTGCTAGCTTGAACAACCTCTCTCAATACGAACAACCGCCGCCTCAAGACTCCAACGTTGCTGATGCCGGTTACGTTTCCGACGACGTCGTTCACGCCTCCAGTCGTACACGCGAGCGCAAACGAGGTTAGAAATTAAAATAAAATAAAATAAAATAAAAATATTAAATAAAGGAATATTAATAATGAATGAATGTATTTTGGTTTATGAAGGTGTTCCTTGGACAGAGGAAGAACATAAGCTGTTTCTATTGGGATTGCAAAAGGTTGGTAAAGGTGATTGGCGAGGAATTTCAAGAAACTTTGTTAAAACTCGGACACCAACTCAGGTCGCAAGTCATGCTCAGAAGTATTTCCTCCGCCGTCATAACCAAAACCGCCGCCGCCGGAGATCTAGCCTCTTTGACATCACCACCGATACGGTATTTTCATTCTTATTTTAATCTTTATAATTAATTATTTCCTTTTTTTTCTTTCTTTCCCATAATTTGTATCTATTAATTATTACTTCCTTATTATATTTGTTTATATATAAATATAAAGTATTAGCTGTAAAAAATAAATATGAAGTATAATTACATATCCATTAAATGATATTTGGTCAAATATTTTAAAAACTAAAATATTTATTTGATTTGATTATATATATGATCTTAATGCGTGACAATTGACCTCTGACTTCGCAAATCAAAAATCAATTAATTATTATTATTGTTCTTAATTAATAATATTTTTTGAGAGATTAATTAATAATATTATGATTAATAAGATCTAATTTTAATTATGATTTTTTATTTTAGGTGATGGAATCTTTGACTATAATGGAAGGAGAGCAATTTCAGCAAGAAATTGCGGTGCCGCTGCCGCCACCTACCCCTAGCGCATATCCGGCGTCACATTACGGCGGCATCTCCGGGAAAGCTTTTCCGATTGGTCTGGCTCCGGTAGCATTGCCGGTGGCGAGTGGTGAAAGATTGATCACCAAGCCAATTAGGCCAACGCCAATGCTGCCTCCTTCTTCAAAGATGGCTAATTTGAATTTAAAAGAAAAAGTTTCTTCTTCCATTCAACCTCTACCCTTGTCATTGAATTTGCAATATTCTTCACTGCCTTCTAAGGATAGTTCACCAGAAAGTAGCAGCCGTTCGTCGCCGTCTTCTTCGTCGTCGAATTTTCAAGCTATGTCTTCAGGGAAGTATAGTGGTGGGGGTGGGGATAGTAATATTATTAGTGTTGCCTAAAAATATAGTTTGGTGAAAATTGTTCTTGGTTGACTTGGGTTTGTAAATTGAGGCCAAAGATGGAAATTGACCCAAGAGATAGAAAGGAAAAAAAATAATAATAGAAGAATATTAATTAGTTAAGTAGGGAGAGCAATAATATATCATTTCTATTTATAAACAAAAGTCAACAAAAATTAATTTATTTGATGTAATTTTATAGTGTATTTGATATATATTTTGAATCAAATATATTAATTTTGTTGGTATAGTTATGTTTATAAATAGAAACATAAGCAAATGGGGAAGGGATGCATGAATTATTATGAGTATGATAATAATATGATTAAGAATTTAGTGGAAAAGATATTGTTAGGTTACGTAGGTAATTAGCCAAATTAATTAGTGGTTTTGATGTACATGTTTGGATGGTAGATTATTGGAGGGAGAAAGAGAAAATGGGTTGGCATATTCTATTCTATGGCTGAGGTTGTTGTTGGGGGATTCTTGTTTCTTTTTGTCTGGGGAAGTGTGACTTTGAAGTGATAGGGCAATAGCTACTCTTTGGTCTCTTATTGGTCTATTTCTTGCAACTTGGTGTGATTTTAATTTAAAAATATTAGCCTCCACAAAGAGGGATATATTTTAATGCTTAATTATTGAAGCATTATTTGTTTGCTTATGAATTGTTTTCTTTTTCTCTTAAAAAAATGGTAAATACTATAATAATAATAATAATAATTAATTCATGTAATTAGATTTAAAGACTTACGAGATAGTTATTTTATTAGTTATATTACTGCATTGATAATTTTATTTTATTAGAAATAATTATATGCATTAATAATCAATTTAAATTACTTAATATCTACATATGAACTTTAATCAAAATCAACAAATAAAAAGTATTAACTTTGATTCTAATTATTTTAAAAATAAAATTTAAGATAATTTGTGATTTATCTACTACATAAAAGACATTGACATTGATAATGTATATTAAATAATTTTTATACACCTTTTCCAACATATGCAAAAATATTATTACAAATTTAATATTTTAATTAATTTTTAAATATAATTATTTATAAGTTTGCTTACACATATAAACAGTCACATTTTATTATAGATATTATTGTGAATTTGTGAAGATCTTTTACATTATTTAATAAATTTGGTTTGAAAAATCTAAATAATTTTTTATGTTATTAAAACAAGTCCGTAAGTATAGATAAAACAAAAATCATAAGCTACAATAAAAAAAAACGTATAATGATTAAAAAATAGATAAATATAACATATTTTTTAAGGTAGTATTAATACTATTAATATTGTGTGAAATCAAAAAAATAATAATAAAAAATTATTATTTATATTTTAAGTAATGAATTTTGAATGACATGAACGTTAAAAGAGGTAAAGCAATAGGGGTTAAATTTGATTGGTTTAATTTGATTTGAGTTGGAACATACAAAAAATTGAACTAATTTAGTTGATTTTAATTGAATTTTGAGATTTATTAAATCATTTGTTTGATTTTTACGCTCTTAATTTAGTCATAGTGGTGACTTCATATATATATATATATGTATATATATATATACATAAAAGATGTGGCTTGTTGTTAGACGTAGATATGTGGGGAGGATTGTTCCATTTAACTTACTCTCCATAGAGGTGTATCTTAAACAAATCAAACTAACATGTTAATGAATGATAACAAGTTGTGATACATTAGTCTATGGTTAAAAAAATTGATCAACAATAAAAAAAAAATTCACTTTGACAAAATTATATTATAAAAATATACTATTAGAAAAATTTAAAAATTTATTTTATAATTTTATTTTGCACTACTAGAGATGAGAGTAGGCTAGATCGTCCGTCAAGGAGCTATAACCTGACCTACTTATGGTATGATTTGACCTGACCTATTTAATAAAAATTGTTAGACTCAGTTTTTAAAGTCTATTTATTTAAATAGGTTAGACTTAGATTTATAAAAAAATATATTAAATCTAACAGACCGACATATATATATATATATTATTTATTAATATTATTTTTTATTATTATATTAATAATATTATTTCTTATTTTAAATTTTATCAATTAGACAATCATTCAATAATTATTCCATTTTTAATAGCCGTTCCATATTCAGTAGCGATTCTATATTTGGTATTTGTTTCATATTCAGTAACTGTTTAATTAGTCAATCACTTAGTAGTCGTTCTATATTTATTTAAGAGGTAATAATTGATACGTTTGTTTTAGAAAAAGTTTATTATTTAAAATCAAAAAAATATTTTTTAGGGTTTATAAAAGGATGTTTGTTTCAATTTTTTTTTAAAATTATTTTGTCCGAAAAATTATTTTTTGTTTAATATTTATAAATATGCAAATTGATATTGGTATGTGGAGAGAATCATGTGTGGTATGAGTAAAATATTTAAATATTTTAATGTAAATAAGACTTTTAAAAAGACTTATAGACTAGGTCAGACCGAAAAAAAATATCTACGATAGGCCGTAACGAGAATTTTTCAAAGTCTCGTCTGACCTGACCAATTCCCACCCCTATGCGCCACCCAAATTGATAATCAAATATTGTGAAAAAAATATAATTGTTATTTTCTTAAAATAAAATATAGTTACATTGGTCACAGTCACATATCAGTTCGTGAATTTACGAATTTAAACCGAAACAATAAATAATCACACAAGCCTTTCTCTATAATTTGCTATTTAGCATAATAAAATGCAAATGGACCTAAAATAATCAGTCTTAGTATGTGCGGACTACGAGTTGGGAGGTGTCGATAGTTAAAAAATTGGATAAATACATTTATGAGTAAAATTAGGGGGTTGGATGAATAATTATTTTATAAATTAGTTGTGACAATGACTTTTTTTTTAAAGGAGTTAAATTCTTCATTTGAGATTACAATTTACAAAATTAAATTATAACAATTGAATTGATATGTTACTAACTATTGGATGTTCATTTAAGCTTTTACAATTATTTTTTAATATTGTCAAACTTTGTTAATATTTTATAATATATAATAATTGATAATGATCAATTAATACTTATACAATTATGAGTGCATATGATGAAAGCATGAATGAAGAATATAGAGACTAATTCGAAAATGTTGTGTTTCAAATAATATTTTTAAAGAGATGAGTTAGCTACACACTTTTAAATGGTTGAAATTTAAGTAGTATTTTAGAAATGATTCTCAATAAAAAGGTTGGTTCCACATAAGTTCAATATGACCTATATCAAACCAATAGAAGAAAATATGCTTAAAAAACATGTTAGATGATATGAATGGCTGTGTAGACTTTTTGATTTATGTATACTTATAGATTATTTTGATAAACTTTCTAAGGTTACAAAAGGAACCTGTAACTCAAATTATGTTCAAAATAGTGATTGGGTGTATGTGAAAAATTCCATAACATTTTGAAAAGCATGAGCCCTGAATACCTATCAAAATAACTTACATGGTCTATATGGAGTATTCTTATATTTAAAAGTTCATCAAATTACTCTCTTGCATTTTTGTCCTTCTCAACGCTAATTTTGCATAAATCTTAATAAGTATGAATTAAAAGCATAAAACATGATAAATTAAAGTAAAAATATATCTTTTTAAAATCCAAATATTAGTTTTTCAGCAGAGGGTGAGGGTTACCTTTAATTGAGGTTTTATTTCGGCTGTTTTTTATAGATTTAATTGGGTTATATTTAACCTTATACCTTGGGCCTAGATAGATAATGGGGCCACACACATCAAGCTTTGAATTTTTTTCATGGGTCATGCTAGTCCCCTCTAGGAATTTAAAAAAAAAAAAAATTTACATTAGAGATAACAAAATTTAGGGCAACTTCGGGATTGTGGTGAGTTTCCAGTTTATAGTTTTGAAGGTCAATCTCAAATCCAAAACATATTTTAATAAAATGAGATTGAATTGATTTTTTACTTTATTTAAAAATATATTTTTTTAAATAAATTGATTTTGTAATTCTTGTTTTTGTTTTAAAATTATCATATCACCGTCAATAAACATAATTACTACGCCAACAACCATCAACCACTATCGTCTTCACCTCCAATCACTAGCTACACACCTCTAATAACTGCCACCATCACCACTGACCTTTGCCACCATCTATGATCAATGTAGCCATCACTATTGACCATTCACCTTCACCTTCGACCACCGCCAAACCACTAGTCACCCACCTCTGACTATTGTTTCCATCAATCACCACTCACCATCATCATTGACCACCCACCTATGACAATTGTCACCACCATATTGACCATTTACCTCTGACCACCAACTCCAACGTCTGCACAACCACTTGAGTTGCCGTCAGTAACGCTCCGACCTTCACCTCCAACTATCAACTGTCTCTTTTGATCACTGTAGTCCCCTTCGATGATCGATCACTACTAATAGTCATCTTACTACAACTTTAAATCACTATTATTATAATTAAATAAATTATAATTTTATAATATTTAAATTATTTTAAATAATAAAAATTTAATATTTTTAATTATTTTGAGATGTTAATATTTTTTATATTTGGTGAGTTCATAATGGGACATGGTAAAGAGGGTGATTAAGTTCAAATAAAATAAAAAACTAAACTCAATCAATAATTAAAATTCAAAACTAAAAATTGAAAACTCTAAATAGAAATTGGTTTTAGTTTTTAAAAATTACATAACAGAAAATAAAAAATCACCTCGAACAAGACCTTAAATTGTTAAAAAATTAAAAACACAATTTCCAATATAATTTTAATTAAAAAAATCACATTTAAGTTTTTAACAAGTATCTTTATGATATTTGTTAGCATTTCTTTTTATTTATACTTTTTACGTTTAGTTATTATTTAGGCCAAATTATTTTTTAGTCATTTAACTTATTTTCTAATTTCACTTAGTCCTTAATTATTTTCTGTTCTATTTTGATATTTTAATTATACTTTCGTTAGTCAAGTCGGTCATTTCCGTTAATTTATATATAAAAAAACTTAAATTTTGTACATGTGTCATCTTTTTCATCTAGCTCACCTTCAAGCCCATAAATTTATTATATCATCCAACCTAAAAACCCATAAAATTCATCAAACCTATAACTTTCAAATTTATAACTTACCAATTAAAATCAATAACATTTAAATTCATAAAAATGAAAAATCTCAGAACCTACTATTTTTTCATAACCTTCATCCATAATAAATTGGGTAAATGCCACCTATAGTCCCTTAACTTAATTTCAGTTAACGATTTAGTCCTTTATCTTTTTTTTTTTCTTTCTGATTTGGTCCTTTCTATTTTAAATAATTTCAGCGTTACCCTTTAAGTGAGGTTCTGTTAAGAAAAAGTTAAAAAATCCCCCTTATGTTTTCTCTTCATTTGGGTTTTCTCTCCCATTTCTCTTTATGTTGTTTGGTTTCTGTTGTCATCTCCCTTCTCCAAATTTCCAAATTCACGAACCCTAACTTTCCCATATCCCATCTCTCGTTCCCCTCAGTCTTCACTCTCCTAAGCTCAGTCTCAGCCTGCACAAGCTCAATTTCAGCATGCACAAGCTCAACCAAGAACTTTTAGGCCAAAGTTCAAAACATGGAGGAACTAATATTAGGAATAGTCAAATGGAGGAACTGTCACTTTTTGATATTAAGAACTCTTTGATATATTATTTTGTTTATGTATTTGTCATTTTGCTTATTAAGAACAAGTCAACATTTTATTTATTATGTATTTGTCATTTTGTTTTGCTAATTGCATGTCATTTGTTGTCTTTTGTACCATCTGAAGCAAGAATGAATTTTGAGTTGAGTTATGAGTCATGAATGAATGAATTTTGAGTTGTGAATGAATTATGAGTTATGAATGAATTTTGTCCAGGATTCAACAATGAATTATGAATAAATTACTGTGTTATGAATGAATTCTGAAGCAAACATGAACATCAATGAATTTTGTCTAGGATTCAAGAATGAATTATGAATGAATTACTATGTTATGAATGAATTCTTAAGTAAGTAGGAACAACAATGAATTCTAAAATTGCAAATGAATCGTGAAGTGAATTTAGGAGAGTGAAGACAGAGGAGAACGAGAGATGGGATATGGGAAAGTTAGGGTTCATGAATTTGGGAATTTAGAAAAGGGAGATGACAAAAGAAATCAAACAAAATAAAGAGAAATGGGAGAGAAAACCCAAATGAAGAGAAAACGGAGGACTGATTTTTAACGTTTTATTAACAGAACCTCACTTAAAGGGTAACGCTGAAATTATTTAAAAACATAAAGGATCAAAACGGAGAAAAAAAGAAGAGATAAAAGACTAATCGTTAACTGAAATTAAGTTAAGGGACTATAAGTGATATTTAGCCTAATAAATTTTAGGGTTTGAAGATAAGTGAAATGAAAAAGATGACACATGTATAAAATTTAATGTTTTTTTTTTATTTTTTAGAAATTAAACCAACTTAACTATGGAAGTATAATTAAGTGAGTAAAATGCAACAAAAAATATTTAAGTGGAATTAAAAAATAAGTGAAAAGAATAAAAAAAATAAAAGAATAATTTAACCTATTATTTATTAGTGTTCCATTTTAAATGTGGGCCAGTATATGAAATCAATTGAATCGTGATATGAGGAGATGATTCAAATCCCACGAGTAGAAGAGGGATGTTTAACAATTTACACACCATATAGCTTGACATTTTACAATGTTAAATATGTTTCCAACTACTTTCTTTGTTATGATCTTGAGCACATACAATTCTTCTTTGCCTAAATGCCATTATATTGCTTGTATTTAAGAATTTTGGTTTGGAAAAAGTTCGATGAGTTTGTCCATAAAATACGAGTCACGATCTCTTCTCATCACCCATAATTTATCTTCTTGTATTTGAGAATAGAACCACCAATTCTATTTATTTTAATTGAGGTATCTTTATTTTTCATGTGTGGATATTTTTTTAAGCAAAAGAATGTCAGAGTGTAGAAGCATCAAATTTATGCACCCCAACAAAATATATTAAATCAAAATATGATATAAAAATAAGGGGATTAGACCAAAACTCAAACAAGAAAATAGTCCAAATTATTGAAAACGAGAGTTGGGATGACTTATCCTATTTCAACCAAAATCATCCTCAATGAAACAGGGAATAATGTCCTACCACTAAAAACAACTAACAGTCAAACCATGAGGAATATTATTACAACTATTATTATTATTATTATTATTAATATTATTACTATTAATATTAATATTATTACTATTAATATTAATATTATTACTATTATTATTATTATATTAAGTTTTTTTTGTTAAATAATGAATTTATTAACATTTTATGTAATTTAAACGTGCTATTTTACATCAATATCTGACATATTTAAATATATTATATAAAATATAATTGAAATAAGATGTAGTTTAACGTTAGATATTCTAAAAGATTGTGTACATGTTAATTTATTTGTATATTTACAAAAGCTTAGTAACGAGTGTCCTAAACTTTCATAAAATAATAGTGAAGTAGATTTTTACAGAAACTTTTAGACCTTTTCAAGCTTTAAAAGAGTCTATACCATATCTAAACAATTGACTTTTGACATGTAATAATCAGTTATAGTTGAGTCAGAAGCTGAATCCAATCATCTGTCGGCACCTAATTTGAAACCCAAGCCAACAACTGAACCCAAACTTGAGCCTACAGCTAAAGAAATACCTGGACCATGTACCTGACTCAAAATCCAAGAAAATAACTGATTTGAAACATGATATTGTAGAGCTAACAGTGAATGACAATAGGATTGGGATAAATTTTATTACTGATAATTGTCGCGATCTAAAATTTTGAGTGTCTCTCGAATTCAATGAAATCGCCACCCAAGTTTATTTTAAAATAGGAAAACAATTGGAAAAATCTTAAAAGTAAAGTAAAAAATGGTCTTCAAAATCAAATTTTGAGTTTGAGAGTCGATTATGCATAAGGAAGGTATTAGCATCATACAACACCCGTTAAAAATCGATTATCTATAATTAATTGTGCAAAATTAATATTAACTTAAATATACTTATTTCTCCTTATTATTAAATAGGAATATCAATTGTTTTTAAAATAAATGTGTGCTTAAAAAAGAGAAGGAAAAAAAAAAGAGAATTTTATTAACGTGCTTGACAAGAGTGTGATCTTGCTCCTACGTATCTTCTGATGCGATGGAAAAATAAAAGCTATGTAGTTCTTTGATAGAAAATGTAGATGTGTTCATTATTTTTAAAGAAATTGTGTTTTGTTGTTGATAAAAAAGTGTTGTTCTGACGGAAAAAAAAAAGAAATAGTTTGTTTGATTTAAATAATTAATTTGAAAAAAAAATGAGTTTTAAGACTATCAAGTTGTACAACTCGTGTTTCAAAAACTCAAGGCGTAAAAATATGTCTTATCCAATTAATCCGTTTAAGAATATCTTTTATTATTTTTTAGTTTTAAAATTGACTTTAATGCCACCAAATGATATACATTGTGTCTTAACAACTCAAAAATTAAAAAGATGTCACATCTAATTAATCTAATATTTATTTATTGTGAATGTTTTTTTAATAAAAAAGATAAACAAACACACATAGAGAGAAATAAGTTCCATTGTTAAGAGTAAGAGAGAGAGAGAGAGACCAAACACACACAAAACGGAAACAACAAGGGAGTTGCCTGCGGTGGTGGTTCGTTGAAGGTCAAAGTTGATGGTTGTGGCTGAGTGGGCGCTCTAGCGGTAGTGTTCGTGGTGGTGGTTTGTCGGAGGTCAAAGTTGACGAAGGTGGCTGTGTGGACGCTCTGACGATAATGCTCCTGATGGTGGTTTGTGGAGGTCGATTTGATGATGATTTCTTAAGAGATTTGCAAAGGATGATGAAGGAGGTGATATGTGACTCATGCTCTCTCTAACTCTCAACATTTTAAGAAGATTATGGTTTCCTTTGTTGATCTTAGAAACAAAGAACTATATTTCCTCTATTCTAATTTTTTTAGGAAAATAAAACCGTCTCATTGGTTTAATTTTTGTTCTCAATTTATAGGCTACAAGGACTGTTGCTTCCATGAGATAAATCGAGTTATGATTTTTCTATTGTTTTACATAAATCATGGAATGACAAGTGAAGATGAGACTTCTACTTTTTGGTGGAGTGCAAAGTTGGTGAAGATATGACTTCTACTTTTTGATGGAGTGCAAAGTTGGTGAAGATTCAAAAGATGAGAAACACGGAAGTTTAAAATGTAGATGAGAGAGACTTGTACTATTTCCACCAAAAACATCATTTTTGTTTGTTTGTTAGTTATTGTTACTTTTTATTTAATTTTTGATATTTTTATGATGTAAATTGGACACTTTGTTAAAACATGAATGAGAATGTGAGCTCAATTATTGGAATAGCTTTATGATTTTAATTTTGATTTTTTTAATACAATGAAATATGATTATAAATATATAAAATTAAACACGTTATTATGATTTATTATTTTTTGAATTTTTTAAATGACCAGACAAAATTGGGGTACTAAAATAATAAATATGATTGTCGATATGATTTGATTGTTTGAGTTTATTTTCAAGAAGCTAAGTTTGAATTTTTAGTGGTAATTACAAAATCTGATCATGGTTATGATCGACGAAAATAATCTTTTGTGTTGTGTTGCAAAAGAGGTGATGTGTATAAAAGAACCAATAAAATGTGAATCTTCATTCAATTTACATGGTTATTTCTTGACAACCAAATAATAGGATCTTAGTATTGTGTCGGGAACACACAACCATGATATGTATAAAAAGTTAGAAGGTCATCTCGTTACTTGTTGTTTATATGAGCAAGAAAATAAACTTTTTGGTGAGATGACAAGGAATGTGGTCCCACCAAAAAATATTCTAATAACTTGAAAATATAGAAGAAATAAAAGTGTGACTACAATGAAATAGATTTAGTATGCACGTCAAAGATACAAGAAGACTATAATGGGTCCGAGATCAGAAATGTAACACATGTTGAAATTATTAGATAATCAACTATAGAACTGTATACAACCACCGAACGGTTGATAAGTTTAAAATTGAAATTCATGATATTTTTGGGCTCATCCTAAATTTGTCAAGTTGTTTAACACTTTTTCAAATGTAGGCTCGTGAATTCAACTTATAAAACAAATGAGTATGAAATGCATTTGTTTAAAATAAGAGTTGATGAATTAAAAAGTGATGTTTTAGTTTGATTTTGAGGGAAGAAAATGAGATTGAATTGGATTTGAGAGAAATAAAGATTTAGAGAGTTTTTGATTTGGAAAATTGAGTGAATAGGAAAAAAGAGCATTTTACCCTATATCAAGGTGCCTAACGGATGCAAGAATCTGATAACTTAAGTTACCAAATGTGTGAATCCAATAAATTAGCCAACTAAATTCTCCGATCCAATAAAGAGTATTTTGAGTTTTTTTTTTTTTTTTTTGGTTTTATGAGACTAAGGTGTGCGTGATAAACAACTTCCTTTTTAGATTACTTTTTTTCCTCCTATATGTTCTCAAAGTGACAATATTCTAGATTGACATATATATTTTTGGAGAAATCTACCTCTCACCTCCTTATCTTTATCTCCCACCTCCCTCTCAAGTACATGAGAAGACCATTTAACTTTTTTTTTTTTACATCCTACTACTACTTGATAGTCAATTTTTTTAAAAGATTTAAAAGCATATTAAAATCTTAGATAAATGTAAAACTTCACAAAAACAATTTTTTCAAAAGTTTTAAAGAAGTACAAAACTTTTGATGAATGTGAAACTTCCTAAACACAATATATCCAAAAATTTAATAAAATTTCGAAACATTAAATGAATATGAAACTTTCAAAATGTAATTTTTTAAAAAGTTTAAAATGATTTCGAAACTTTCGAAATACAGTTGTTTCTAAAGTTTTAATTTATTTTTTGAATCTTTGGATGAATTTGAAACTTTTGTGAAATATAATTTTTGCAAAAGTTTTAATTTTTTTTTTAAAGTTTTGATGTAAGTGAAATTTCCGAAATGTAATTATTTCAAAAGTTAAAAAAAAAACAAATTGAAACTTTAGATAAATGTGAACCTTCTGAAATAAATTATTTTCAATAGTTTAAAAAAAATTAAAAGCTTTTGATGAATAAAAAACTTTCGAAATACATTTTTTGTAAGTTTTAAATTTTTTGAAACTTTGAATGAATGTGAAACTTCTGACATACAATATTTTTAAAATTTTAAAAAAATCAAAACTTTAGATGAATGTTAAACTTGCAAAATGGATATTTTTAGAAAAATTTGGATGAATATGAAATTTTTCTAAATGTAATTTTTTCAAAAGTTAAAAAAAAAAACTTAAACTTATGTTCAACTTCCAAAATTTAAATTTTCAATTGTTTTTTTAATTTAAAAAATTTGGATAGTGCGAAACTTTTAAATGTAATTTTCACATAATATTTTTAAAAATTTCTGAAAATTTGAAATCATGGGAATGTTAGTAATTTATAAATTTTGACTATCAAGTATTAGGAAATAAATTAATATTTTTACATATTTTATAGAATAAGAGATAATGATGAGAGGGTGAAACATAGATTTCTCATGTTTTTGAGTGTCAAAAATACAACTCCAAATTATATATTCAAAGGGCATTAGAGGTGATAAAAAAAAACCTATGAGTTCTTACCTCACATTTATGTAATTACGATTACCCACTTTTTAAGTTTTTATAATTCACTCAAACTCACTCCAGTACTTTCTGTCCTTTATGGTCACACCTAATACCTCCAATATATATACTATAAACACCCGATTAATTATTTGTATTTTAACAAAATACAAAATGATAAACTATGTTTGCTATGTTAGTTTAAACCTGTCTCTATGGTGTATCTTAGTTAAACAATTAATTGGTTATTAAGTTGCCAAGTTTGTTAAGTTATTTTTCAAAAAATTTTTGCTAAGTTAGTTAAATTGATTATTTTATTATGTGGGTATTGTTATATTAACCATACAAGTAACCAATTTAATTAAAATAATTTTTTAGCCCGTTAATTTATTTATTTTTGGTTAATTTAGTTCGTCAATTATTTTTTTTTCTCGACTTTTATACTTTGGTTAGTAAAAATAATAATTTTTGTTTCTTTTTATCAAAAAAGACATTAATTTTTGCTGTGATAAAGTGAAAAATAGTCTTCCTTTGTTTGTTTTCCTCTTCTTCTTCAAATTAGGAATATTTTTTTTTTCTTTTTTTAA
>JBBPBS010000170.1:7212931-7309546 GCA_037974835.1 Cicer judaicum
TTATTTATCTATTTATTATTTATATTATTATTTATTTATTCGTATATTAATTATTTATTCATTTATTTATTTATTGTTTATTTTATTTTATTTTGTTATTTATTTACTTATTATTTTATTATTTATTTATTCATTTACTTATTTATTTATTTATTATTTTATTATTCATTTACTTATTTATTTATTATTTATTTATTTTATTATTTATTCATTCATTTACTTATTTATTTATTTATTATGTATTTATTCATTTACTTACTTTTTTTATTATTTAATTTGTTATTTATTTATTTATTTATTCATTTATTCATAGTAAGTAATTTAGTTGTATTTTGTGGTTGTGTGATTTTAATTCTCTCGCGGACTATTAGAGACGACGACCGATAAAGAAACGACTCGTTAGCAGATCAGATTCATTGGACGGAATCTTCAGTCGAGGTAAGGGGTGAGATGAGGTTTGATTTTATGAGTATAAAATAACGTGAGATGAACGGGAATGCTGAAATTCCCAAATGTTCATTCGGGGCTTACTACGTACGGTTGAGCCCTATTGAGTAATAATAATTAATTAATAAAATGTGAATGGTAATAGTGAGGATTAAAATATAATCTAGTAACCTATAGAATTGCCGTGAATTTATTTATATCAAGATTGTATGCTGTCTGATTTTATGAAATCTTATGCTGATTGTTAATGTATGAATGATGTGTACTCGAATGTTTTTGTTACTTGATTGAATTTGTGATATTACTAGAATGTGTCACCTATTGAATTCCTTATTATGTGATTGATGCACTTGGATTGTGTATTGTGAGTAGTGTAAACCAAATATTATGATTTTATTGTGATTGACTGATAAAGATATATAATGATGAAATATTATGAAGTGATATTGAAACTCATTGAGTTGTGATGATCGAGTAAGTCTGAGCTACGTGTTGTAGATTTTGGAGTTAGGATTATTTTGTCATCATATAGGGAGGGTCTGACAAACCTAGTGATTCGGGGAAGTACAACTGAATGAGCTTGATCGTGGAGGGCTACAGTCGAACTGTAAGGTAAGACTGATAGACCTTGGGGGTACACCTAGTGGGGAATTCCTAAGTGGATTAGTGGGTTATTCCCTAAGGTCGGGAACTACCGTGCAACACAAGAGTACCCCGACCGTCGCGTATATGTGTCTCGGGTTGAGTTGAGGGGATCTATGAGGACTTGGCCATTCATGAATTGTCCGTCCACTTTTGTAGTGGCATAATATCAGGCCTCCTAACCAAGTACTTCAGAGTAGAATGGTACCAAATGATGAAGAAGTATAGAGTATAGGACATGCATAGCATTTCATCCTTGTGACTGTTTGATTGTGATTGAATTAGATTAACCTTTGACACTATGTTCTTGAATGTTTCTCTTTATTTGTGTTGTTTTGACTACTTGCGTGTTCTCCTCGTTTATCTTATACTGTTACATAATTTCGAAACTCACCCCTCGTTGCTTGTGTGTGGCGCTTGCGAGAGCGCAGTTATTTCAGGTTATCGATTGATGATCCACGCTCTGAATAGGTGATACTAGGTGGGAGTAATTTTTGTATTTTGTTGAGTTTTGAACTAATTTCGAATTTTGTAAATATGATCGATCAAATTGTGTTATTTTTATCTTTTATTCAAATGTGCTAATTAATTTTCTCTGAGTTTAGAACTTGTTCTATAAGGGTAATATTTATTTAATAAACCTCAACTATATTCAATATTAAAGGAATTTTTTTTATTGAAAATTTTTATGCAAGCATTTTGTGTAAGTGTGAATGTCACATCTTGAACCTTATAGTTTAAAAGAAAAAAAAAATTATACTTTATTTTGGAACCGCTGCAAATCTCTTTCAAAACTAGTACATTTCACTTTTTAGGAGAGAGGAATGTGAAAGAGAGAAGAGAGAGGAGAGGGATGAGTAAGGAATAAGTAAGGTTAAAAATGATCGATAATTTTGATCTTAATTATTAACTATAAATTTTGATGTTTGATTGATTTGTTTTGAGAATTGTAAGATATTTTAAGATATAGAAAATCGTAAATTAAAAAGAAGAAAAAAAATGAATTTTAAATTGGAGAAGAAAAGCAGAAAAAAAAAAAAAAGGAAAATTGTTATTTCCTCTTAAATCCTTAACTTATTTTCTGATTTAATTTTAGTTTCATTTCTTTTATCCCAAATGACAATATATCAAAAATTAATTAATTTTTTGACAAAAATAAATGAAAAATATAATGACTAATAAAACTATAGTTAAAGAATTAAAATATAACAAAAAATAATTAAAAAAATAAATTAAAAGACTAAAATAATAATTTAGTCAATTAATAATTAATATTATATATTCATGTATGAATAATATAATTATAATATCAATAATTTATTTAATCAACTTCATACATTAAAACAACTAAACTCGATATAAATTTTTGTGAAATTTATATAAACTTCTACTAATACAATAGTGTATTTCAAATAGTGTGTTCAATACATAAGTATTTTCCTTTAACAAAATTAAAAAAAAAAAAAACATAGTTAAAAATATAATGTTAACGATTTTTCTTAGAAAAAGATGTTTAGAGTGATTTTGAACCCAAAAAAGTAGTTAATATTAAATAAAAAATCATAATGATGATTATAATAAAATAACAGAGAGAATGCCTTCCCGAATCTTGGAGAGAAGAAGTAAGGATCTGAGGAAAGTTAGAGACTGAAAAGCAATGAATTCACCAAATTCACCATTTTTTCTTCCTTTCTTTTTCTTCTTCTTCTTCTTTGCCATTTCTCTATTTCATCAACCTTCATTTCGCGCTTTAGGTCAACAAACGTAAGTTCCTGTTTAACCCAATTCACGATCTATTCAATTGCTTTGATCTACCTCAAATTTATAATCTTTTTCTTCTTATTTCAATTGTGAACAGCGAAGATTCTCAACGTGGACATGGCTTTGGGGGTAGAGTTCTTTTGAGTTTCAAAGAGAAACCCGCAGGAAGTAACCTTACCTTTGATTGTGCTCCTTCTGGTCCATGTGTTCCCTGCCTCTACTCCGAAAAGGTTCCGTTTTTTTCTTCTTCTTGTTTTAATATTCTGAATGATAGTTAGAGTTATTCATAAATAAGAGTTTGAATTTGAAACACAAAATGTTTAGTATTTGCACAATTATTGAAGGAAAACAATAATTGAACATTTAAACAAGCTAATGAGTATTTAAGGTTGATTGGGTATATCATATATGAGCTATACAGTACCGACATTTGAAATTCAAGACGAGTGTCCGACGCGACACATGTAATCACTTTCATTTTCTTAAATTATTGGTGATGTTGTATGATGTCTATATTTTTATTAGTTCTTCATAGTAAATGAGTGCACAAATTTGACTCCAATTTATATACTAATGTGTTATTTATCGTTTTAAGACTTCTAAAACATAACGGGTTTGAGGAGATTATGTATCTATGTCCAGAATTTGTTTTTGAAGTCTTGCTTTGGAATGTAAATGTTGATGTGATGTCAAAGGGTTGGATGGAGAATTGGGGTCATAGATAAAATAGGATTCAAGTTAAATCTACAACCCCTCATCCAAATTAAGTTTTGTCAAGCTTTTAAAAGATTTGAATATCTTTTACGTCTATGTTTAGGATTTCACTTATGATGTCTTTTGCCTAGGTTTTATTCATAGGTCTCTTTACTTCATTGTTAACCACAATTTTTTTGGGGGAGTTTGTAGGGTGATGAGAAATATCGCTGCAGTGAGACTGGGTACCGAATTCCATTAAAATGTGAAGAGATTAAAGATTCAAAGAAGGATGCTAAGAAAACAAAACCTCAGAAAACTCGTTCGACTTTGGAAATCTCCGATAGTATTGCAAATTTGCATAAAGTTTCACATGTTTCTGGAGAGTTCACAACTTCACAGTCAAAGAGAATTTTAGTGGACGACTCATCGGTTTCAGAAAATAAGTCGCAGGCTTATGTCACTTATAGAAGCTGTATACCTGCAGTTACAGAAGAGAAGTTGTCAGTGCTTGGTTTTGAGGTAAGTAATATCCAGTTTCTAGATCATATTTATTGCTATATTCAATTAACAGCTTCTGAACTTGATCGAATGGAAAAATCAAATCATATATTGAGTGTTTAATTGGGTATTATTCTTTCAAGCAATGTTATCAAATAGTGGCAATACATAGTAGAATTTGAACAATACATTATTTAATACAAAGTGTTGCTAAATAGCAGGAATAGTGGGGATACAGCGTTGTATCATAGCGGAATTCAAACAAAATTCTATTATATCCACAACCCACGATTGACAACAGTGCTTTCGAACTAATATGTCCATCCACAATTGACAGTTCTGATAGTGTTTGGTTCTTTAAATCTTAAGAAAGAATCAAGAATTTATAATTGTAAACCATGTGTTTGACATGGATATGCTTATATAAACAAATAATGATCGCAATCTTGGGTGCAATAATACTGTCCTTGTTCTGTGATCTAGCTTTCTGCTTTATGGTACTGTTTTGTTAGTTTGGTGGTATTAGGACTAGTTGTCAGTTGTTTGTCTTTGCGGGGCTCCAATCACCGCCGTGAATTTATAAAAAAATGTAAATGAAAATGCTTCAACCGCACACTCTCATATCAATGTACCTTGTAGTGCTTGAGATTTTGTTACTGTCTTTGTCTGGTTAGTTCTTCGCTTATCAGTTAAGTCGTAATAGTTATAATTTTGTAAAAGCTTCTACTGTTTTCCTTCTTTGTGCTTAATTTTCTTGTTGGCACACTTATATTGCTACTATGTCTAATTGTTATGATAAGTTAAAACATGAGTTTTGATTATTCATGAATGTTGGCGAAATTTGAAAGCGTGCTGTTGTTTCTGTTTCAGCTGCCTTGGCCTTTGCATTGATATTACAGGATATTCATTTGTGTAACTTCTACTTAAATTCGTTATACCGCATTTAACTAGTTTAACCATAAACGAGGTTTGATGTTAACCATGTATATTATGTGCAAAATTTTGTGCAGGGCATTGTGATTTTCTTGTTGCTCGTTAGCGGATCATTCGTATACCTGAGAAAAAAGAAGGCCGTTGCCATGTCCGGTTATGTAGCAGCCGGAAGGGGTCAGGCAAACTCTCGGTTTTGAAATACAAGCCTGCTGTATGATGTCATTTATTCCACATTTTTTAATCACAATGTATGATATTTGATTGTAATAGAAATTGTCGAGAATCATCACCCTCCAAATATTCATTTTTTGTAGTGATTTAAATGTTGTATACTAGTGACATGAAAAGTAGTGTTATACTTATACCATAAATCAGCTCATGGCAACTTACATGACCAATTCTTCTTAGGTAAGTTAGGTTGTTCAAAAGCACAAAACACTTCAGATAAAATTTCACACAATGGTTCACCAAACAAATATCGGTTTCTAGGAGGTAGGAATCTTTAACAGAATACCCTATAGCCTTTGATGAGATAATTTCCGGCTAAAAATATACTAGAAAATAATGAATCACATTCACTCAAAAGACATCACTAAATTTTCATAGTGTCTTTTCAGGATTTGAAAGGTTGTTCTATGTACACCCTCCTACTTAACCCCAATCTAATAGCCGGATTTAAGTTCCAATTTTTATTTATTAAACAAGCATCTTTAAATTATTTATCAAGGATTAATTAATTATACACGAATTCCCTACAAATATAGAGAACTTTAATTGTAGTATCTGTAAATTACTTTGTTTTTTGTTTCTTACTCTTGAAATATTAAAAATAATTATTTTTAGTCTTTGATGTTATTTTTATATTATAAAAAGCTGATGTGACCAACGTTTGATGATCTGACATTGTATGACCTGATATACTTATGTTAATGTATCCTCTCTTTTTTTCCTGACTAGCATAAAATGAAAATGAAAAAAACAAATATATGGTCAACATAAGTAAAAATTAGGTAATTTCTTTGTCTCAACCTAACAAGGAAAACTCATGGCAGCTCCAGAACCAGTGTTAAATCATCAAATTTCTATACATTAATGTAAGAATTTTATTGCTCATTTAAAAAATGTGAATGTTTTTGTTTCATTTTACTGTACTGCAAATTCAATGTGTCTAATTACATCTCCTAAAGCTGTATTATGTTAATGATACATAGTTAATTAATAAATAGCCATAACCACTTTCCTAAATATAAAAATTAAAATAGTCTCACAGAAGCTTGTTAGAGAATGGTGTTCACAAGTGACACTTTAGCACTATAAGCATATTTTGGTAAGGACCTGAGGAGAATGAATAAGAATTGAGTGCATACTTTTGCACACAATTTAATCCATGGGTTCCTTGGCATAGAATCTTGCAATGGAGTTATTGATGTCCAATTTTGACTGTGACACGTGGCACACTCTTGTTAATTATTCGAGTCCCCGACTAATCTTACTATTAATTACATAAATCTAACTGTAGGGGGCACTTGACAAAGGTGTTGTGTACGAATCCATAAAAGGAAGTAAGATTCACTCAAGGTGGAAAATCTTTAACCTTTAGTTTTATATTTTTGTTACACAATTTTTTTTTCATCTAGAATGATTGTCTTAGGTCCCACAGTCAACATTAAACCGAATATATTAATGTATTAATCTAAAAATTAATGGTGAATTTCACTATTTATTATATGATCTATTATTATCTTAGTTGACAATAATTATAATTCTTATTGGACAATAATTGCTACTATTAGAAGAAAAAAAACTCGAATGTCATATTGATAAATGATAGAGTTTTATGAGTTTATAAAGAAAGATATATTTTACGACTCAAATTCAATATTAAAATTTAAAGTTATTTGAATTAGAATTAGATTTAGGTTCAAATTCTAAAATAGATCTTAGATTTATTATTGGGTCATCAATATTTATTCACACTCTAAATTTCCAATTTTAAGTGTTAAGATGTTTCAGATGTTCAATTATGATGCATCAAAGATGAGTTGAGATCCCTAATCGATGATATAGCCAAAGCTGTTATAAAAATTGAGATAACTATAAATAAATTAAATACATGTAAGTATTATATAGTTATGTAATTAAAGGCTTAGAAAATGAAAAATTTCACATTGCATCCAACTTCAACATGACAGATACATTTCTATACGGTAGCTCCTTTAGATCTCAGCATGCAGAAAAGCCAAAATAAAAATATGCGACATATTAAGATTCATGCATAAAATTAAAGTGTGAAGCTAGATACTCTGTTTTATTCCAAATTTCAAATCCATGCTTCCAAATTAAAGCAATGGTAAATCACTCTCTACTGTCAATATCATCTAGCTTAATTAAGATGCAAAAAAGATTAGCATTTCTTTTTGTAACAAATCATAGATATGAAATGTAACCAAAAGAAAAAAATCATAGATATGAAAAATTCAGAAACTTAGAGATAACTTTGATTTGCATATAATATCTTCCATTACACATTTCCAGGATAAATTCTCTTCTAAAAAAATCATTGCTAACTGTTTGATTTGATGGTATATATATATTGATTAGGAAAATTTATACCTATGCTTTTACTTTTAGTTTTAATTAATTACTACTCATGCATAGTCTCATCATGCTGATGCTATTCTTTGTTTCTTTTTAATCATATTTTTATTCATTTCTTTATTTATGCAGCTTTCAAATTATGCTACATGCATTTTACAAAAAAATTGTGAAGCCCTAATGTTTGGATGTGTTTTTAACATTAGAGAAAATATCAATTCCGTGAATAAAGATTTATGCTCTTTGATTTCAACAGTAGTGTAATCTGATGGATGTCATGATTTGCATGACAATGAGTTTTGTGAGATGTTTTGGCTCACTTGAATTATTTACTTTAGTGAATTAAACCAAGTAGATATTATACAAGGGATGAATAGTCTTTTTCTTGAAAATGAAGACATTAATGTTGAGTACCACATTGATTAGACACGAAAACTCAACTAAATGTGGTATTTAAGTCACGAGTCTCTTCCACTTAATGAACTAGTCTTTTCAATTGGTTGAGTTTTTTTTCTTAAGTTTCAATTATAACAATTGAAATTAATAGTATACTGATTAATTTACGTATACTTTCTTGGTGTGGTTACTAGTAGTTCATCGAGTTATAAAAAAAATTAGTCTCTTTTGTTAGACCTATTTTATGTCGGTTCTTTCTATTGGCATGACAAGTGCCACATTAGCATAAATAAATCCAAAAAGTTCTTACAATGAGCAAATCATCATAAGGCTGCTTGTCTTACAACTCTATAATTGATTAACTTTTGAATAGATGTTTGTAGGTATAAATCACTTTCAAGTATCAATATATATTGTAATATTCCACACCTCAAACATGTGCCATAGGCAAGGCATAAATTCCTAAAGCAATTCTTATAGAGTAATATTTATCACTTGATGCTATATGAACAACACAGTTATATACCCATGTATCTTCAAGGGGAAGCTATTTCATTTAAAAGCATTGGATTCTCCAACAAAAATCACTTTTGGTTGTTTATTATAGTAAGATTCATGCATAATGGATAAGACAATAAAATGTGCCTTATGCTTTGGCCTTATGGAAGGAGTATTAATGTGTTTGATGTGCTATTACATAAATGTATATATTCCCCTAATCAAAACAAACATGGTTTTGAGACTCAAATACCTCATGTAAGTAGTCAAATGTTCGATATCTAGTTCTCGCAAATGAAGAAAGTTAACCTAGTTGGAATTATAGAGAATACATCTTATATTTAATAAATTCTCAGACAGAGAGATCAGTTATTACTAAACGATCGTAGATATTTTGTAATTATATCATTTTAATCATAAAAAAAATTAAAATCTCATTCAAAGGAACCAACTTATTTTGTAATATATGGTATAGTTCTTATACATATGTTCTTCCTTTTCCCTATTTAATTGGGTGTAGAGATTCTAGATGGTAATACCCTTTAGGTCCAATAGATTAGAGTACAAAGGTTGTATACACAATTTGCAGCCGCCACTAAGAGTGGTTCACAACATATTTTAAAGCATATAAGTATGTGGGCCATTTGTATGGCAGCTATTGTTTGGTACATACTACAAAGCATAATTGGAATTAAAGATGGTAGCATACCTTGATAAACAAATGTTAAGTACAGATTTGTAGAAAAAGTGAGAGAACAGAATTTCCTTATTTTTTTGTTTATTGGGGGAGTTGATAAAATACTTCATTAACATACTGAAATTCCAATAGAGATCAAATAATAATAATAATAATAATAATAATAATAATAATAATTATTATTATTATTATTATTATTATTATTAATCCATATATATAGTCAATAAAGCAATGAAATGATTATGTTTAATGATAAATTGAAAGAAAAATTACCGCGATGTGTCAAACTATAAGTGGAATTTCAACTGTTAAAAGTGTCTACATGTAATATTCAATTACCTCGAACATAATTATCTTTAATAGAGAAAATTTATGAAAAATAAAAAAAAAATACCAAAGTTTGGTGCAATGAATGTGCTAGCCGTTACATTAGTATAATAGAAAAGTATATCCAAGGTTTTATTTTTTGGTACAAGGTATATCCAAAGTTTTTTTTTTGGTCTTAGATATATTCAAAGTTTTAATTGCATATCATTGTAACGTTGCAATAATTGATATTATTAAAAATCGAAATCATATACAACTACAATTGAAATTATATTGTAGTCATCGAAATATTCAAAAAACTCAATATTAATGATTTAAATTATCATCACATATATATTTTTTAAAATTATATACCTTAATTTTCCTATAATATATGGAAAACTAATATTTTTTTGGTATACATTAAATTTGGCATCCTCTAGACAACACTTACAGAGAAGTTACATAATGGTTCAATCATGTGACTTTTAAAATGTAAGACTTGACCAACCCTTTAGGTTTTAAATTTTAATGAACAAGAATGTTGAATGCCCACACAATCCAACATGTTAACAGTGTGATCTAATTTATTTCCTTTATGTTTCCTTTACTGTTTTATTCTTAATTTACTTTTTGTAGCTTTACTTTAGTAGTCAAATTAGAATAGACATATATAAAATGCTTTTATTCAAAATCATGTTACTTAATTTGTCAAAAAAAAAAAATTCATGTTACTTAATGTTTTATTGTTGTTTTTTTTTTTGGTTGGTGCAAGTGGCCTAACAAGCTTAAGTCCAAGAACAAAGAACCAAATATTCCAATTGCAGCTCTATATTAACTTGTATTTTCTTCTAATATATTCCTTAAGAGTGCTTTCTTTACAATATGATATTTAATTTATAACAAAATATTAAATCATTGGCGCTCGCAACTCAATTTGGTACTTGATATTACAAAGAATTACGATAAAATATGAGTGTTGCAGCTACAATCATAATTGCACTTGTGGATCAATTATTAAAATCTTGTTTTTTTATTATTATGCTTATAAACCCTTAGCGATGCATTACAAATAATATAGCAAATTACAAATCTTGCTAATGATTACCATTTATTGATCACAAAGTTTTGAATAGTGGTTATGGCGCAATTCTTGATATTGTGAAAAATTAAAGTTAAATTCATTTCAATGTTTCAATAACAATTGTAACTTCAATTTTCAATTTATAGAGAATTATCGCCGAATGAAGTTTAATATAACTACAATTTTGTTATCGCCACCACAAGTACACTTCACACCATTCTAACTTATTTGTGATTATTAAATTAAAAAACATAAAAATATATTTAAATTCTAGTTCAATTAAAAAATACCGATATTATTAAATTGAATATTATGTCTAAGATTCAAACTCATATAAGTTTTAAGTAGTTATTAGCATTTCGTCTACATAGATTAATAAAAAAATAAATCTATTAACAAATAATGCAATAAACTAATTTGATTCTATCCTTTTTCCCTTCCCTTATTGATTCCTCCTTGCATTAAGAAAGTATGACACTACATGCAAGGCAACATATATATAATTTTCCTTTAACACCAATTGTACGTAAAGAATGAAAGGATAAGGAGTAGTACTCTTTTGGAACACACCGTAGTTGCATTGCATCAAAATACACACAAACACATCAAAGCAAAAGAGTAGTGTCATATGTATTGCTACCTTTCTCCGTATAAAGCAAAGTGTTAGCCTCCATGTCACGCTCAAAAAAGAATTTAGATAATAATGTTATTCACACGCATCTCAACCATTCGAATGAAAACAAAAATTTAAACAAAATTTTTTATCTTGAAATTTAAACCGTCTAATTTTTATCGAACGATTGAGATGAGATAATTGTATGTCTACAAACATCTATGGACCTTAAAAAAAAAAAACCAACTAGGCCCCTCAATATCTCTCTCTTAGTTCGAGAAATTAAAGTGCAACATAATCCCTCCAACCTATAAAGAAAACCAACCACACCCCTTAATCCTTCGTGGTAAAAATTTTCAATTCTAGCATTAGCTACCTTATACTCTTCCTTCTCTTCTTCTCTCTTGTTTTCTTCCACCTCAATCATTATGCAATTATTATTATAGCCTTTTTTCTCTTCTTCTATATATGTCTTAGTAGGTTGAGACATTTTGCTTCATCCTATATTATAGTCCTATGACATAAAAATATATATCTTATAATAAGAGGGAAAATTAAAAAGTGTTGCATATGGATACTAGTAGTAGTATTAGCAATTATTTCCTTCCAAGGTTGTTGTTTAGAGTAATTGTAGTAGTGGGGCTTGTTTGTTTTATTGTTTTTGGAAGCTTATTAGTTAGTGGTGAAGGAGGAACAGGACAAACAACTACTACTACACAATGGTCAAATGAAAGAAAACTCAATAAGCATGATGAACAAATTGTTGGTAAAGACAACCATGAAGAATTGGATTTCAACTATATGAGTAAAAGAAGAGTTCCTAATGGACCAGATCCTATTCACAACAGGTTTGTTCTAGCTTATATTATCTCTATAAACAAATTTTATATGTTTTTGCTTTATGTTTATGTCTTTTTAATTTCAATTTTATGTCACTAAGGTATACATTGTTTTCAATAATAAATAAGACAATCTATTTATCTTCTTTTGCTAATAAGAAAACTATGTTTTACTTTGTCCTATGATTATTTAATCAACATCTGACACTATATGTATCAGTATTGCAATATATGTTCCTTTTATTAGTTATAATTTATAAGCCATATATATACATAGAATAAGTATATTATATTATACATATCGAATCCGCAAGACTTTTAAAACATGATTCAATTAGTTCAACTATGGTTGAATTGGATGACTAATAAATAAATATTTAAAAGTAAAATAATAAAATGAAAATTTTAAATAAAATTTAATTAGATCAAACAAAGTTCAATTTACTTAAATTTATTTAACATCAGTTCAATCTTGTTTGATTAGACTACAATTCAAATGAGATGGAACCAACAAACGAACTACAAAATTTTCAATTTATTTGATTGAATCGTTTGATTCGATCATATTTTTAACATATAAAAAGGATTAATAAACTAAACTAATACTTTATATGTTTTTGAGTTAAAATTTGATGTGAGAGCAATCATGTTCCTTTCCTAATGTGTTAGATGTTGGTTTTTGGAGCATACACATACTATATGTCTAATATTTATCTTTTCTTTAATCTTATTTAAAATCTTTATCTTGCGATATTGGAACTTGACCAAAAAGGAAGAAAGCAAACTATGAAGGTTGATTTTCATGCTTTTAACTGTTACATTGAATTCTTGATTTAACTTCTTTTAACAAGAATAGTCCTTTATAATAGGCTAACGGATAAAGCTTTAAAAAAATAAAGATAAAGTGTATGGTTAAGAACTTTATTCCACATCTTAATTAATCATATGCAATTAAAGTTATCTATGTCATTCTGTTTTCTCCGAATTAAGAACTTTTTTGCCTTTTTTTTTTTGGTCTTTCTTTTGTTCTTGCTTTATTTCTTTAAGCACAAGACACAAGCATGCATGAAGTTATACTTGCTATGGAAATTAAACCATTTCATAAATTACACATGTTAAGAAAACTATATTTAATGTGTTCATTTTGTATATAAATGTTACTAAAATACCCTTTTGTGATAAATATATATAAGTATGACAAGGGATATATTTGAAATAATTTTTTTTTCTTGTAGATTGAAATTTAACTTATGTTTAGAGACAAAAAAATTTCTTCTAATATGAATTTGTAATTAGGGACAGATGTAGTATAATTGGTAGCTTCTAAAATGAACTGCTAATATTATAAAATTTTATTTGCATCCAATATCATTCAGCTATAATAATAATAATAATAATAATAATAATAATAATAATAATAATAATAATAATAAATAAATTGGAACTAGCCTTTAATTAAAATATTATTTGGCAACATTTTTTCAGGAGAGCTGGAAATTCTGGTAGACCACCTGGTCAAAGTTAGTCAACAAACATGCAGAAGATGACAAAAGGGCTAATGAAAGTGATGATTTCATTTATATCCCTAAGCTTCTTAGGATTTCATGCTTGTATGCAAAGGCTAATCACACTTATGGAAATTTGATTTGTTAAGGGAAAGAGTTTGTGGACTTAAAGGGAAAAGAGAAAAGAAGGCTTGTCCCAAAAGAAAATAAGTTCAAAAGAATCAAAAGTTTGTTTCATGAAAAACTGAAATTTTATTGAGTGTTACATTTTTTTGAACTTATTTTGTGAAGATGGGGTTGGAGCTTGAGAGAAAAGAAAAAAAAGAGTCCCAAATTTCAATGGAATTGAAATCAGTGCTTTTATGTAAAGCAATTAGCACAACTTTAAAGTTTAAAAGCATGAGAGATTTATCATTTATGTACAAAATGTTGTAGCTATAGCATTAGCCATGCATGTATTTTCGAGGACTATGTTAGGGTGAAAAAAAAGAAATTTTTGGCTTTGGATTGCTCAATATTAAATTTTGGATTTTTTTTTTTTTTTTGAATTATTTATTTGAAAGAATAGATGTGAGTTCCTAAAGTAAAAGTAAAAATTCCACCATTTAAAGGTGTTGTTGGGGGAACATGTAAAAAAGAAGGGTGTTTGCATCTTGTGTTGGTCTTTTTCACTAGATTCTTTTGTGGGGGTGGTGAAACTGGCATGTTGGTCTTTGGTCCATTCAAATATTTTAAAGATGTATTTTTATTCTAATTATTATAAGTTGTAAGAAAAGAAAAAATGAGATTTTATATAGTGCAAATGATGGAGGAAACAAACATATGGTCCTTAGTGTTTCAAAGTGAAAATTATTAAAAGATGCTCTCAACTCCAAAGCATTTTTAGGATCTACTTTTTTTTTCCTTGTTGTTTTGTTTTGATTGGATTGAGAAGCAAAGAATGTGTTCAAAGTAAATAAGATTCAAATTAGGATGTTTATCTAAAAAAATTAAAATAAATATATATATATATATATATATATATAATTTTAAAGTTTTGCTAGACTTTTGTTCATGAAATTTTAAGATAACTAACCAACTAAAAATGTATCGGTGTTTCCACCGATATTTAAATAGAAATATAGACAAGAAAATTATGTTTTATATATAAAAACATTTTTTATATATCTTTAATCTCAAATATAAGTAAAAAAATTTAAATTTATAGTTAGTATTGAAAAAATATATATTTCTAACCTTGTATTCTCACTATCACACTACTCATGGGACTAATATCTTCCCATTTTGATCAAACAGTTTCATCAACAATGACATCCATAGATTTTGTGGTGGACTCTCCACACGCTATCTTTCCATCTACACCTCTGATCTCTATCTTTCACATCTTTCACTCCCATTTCAGTTACATCTTTTTTAAAACCATTCTCAATCCAACTTTTTTATTTTTCTAAAAAAAATTGCTAACAAGTAATATTAGGATACATGTTCAAAATAAAAACATAGAAATAATTTTTTTTTAAATGTATTAAAAGTTATACATTCAAATACAGATTTGCTCTTATCAATATTTTTATTACTTTTAATTCACTAAATTGCAAAACTCCATAATCTTACAAAACTGTAAATAATTCAGAATGAATTTTGAATTTTTTTTTCTTTTAATTTTAAAATGTGTATTGTAATTAGTACAAAAAATTACTAAAATTTTCCGTCAAAACAAAATTACTAAATTAGAACTTGCATTTTTAGAGTAAAATTCAAATTTGAAATAAATAATAAGATGTAAATACAATGTTAAGTAATATTTTATTAGCATATATATTATTGGATTTTTATATTACATAAGGGTAGTTTAGTCTTTTGAAGTTTTAGTATTTATATCTTATTATTATTGCATTGTATTATGTAACTTTGGTCTCTTCAAATAGAACTCTAGTCTCCTTTTGTTATTGCCTTTTTTTCTTCTTCCTTGTTAATTCATATTACTAACATGCTATCTAGAGTTTGATTTGATCCTCTTTTAATGATATCACCATTATTCCATTGTTGAATTCTCATAAGTTTGGGAATGTATTCTATTTTGGTGTTGTTCTATTTTCTGTTTTCTAATGCATTATGTGAAACTAGCAAACACGTTTACGAAATTGCAAATAAAGTCCATACGATCTTCCCATAGTAGGTACAATATATCTTACTATTGCATTGAATTATGTAACTTTGATCTCTTTGAATAGAATCCTAGCCTCCTTTTGTTATTCCTCTCTTTCTCTTCTTCTGGACTTTGTCTCCAACACTATATCAACAAATGCTAGATTTGAGATGCAAAACATTGGTTGTACATGAAAGAAATCGAACTGATTTATATAAGGTTGACATTATTTTTCTAAGTGATTGAACAAATAATATATCAACTTATATAAATTGTGAATATACTTTAAAAAAATTAGAAGCATGGAGAGATAAAGACTTATAAAATATAACTATACAATTTTCTATGTTATCTACTGTATATTTAAACTAAAGCGAAAAACACAAAAATTAAACATAATTGCACTCATAGATAAAATTTATTAAATGTTCAATTTCATCGGTAAAAACTTGTCTCATGTATAATATAGTCATTTACAAAAAATTTACGAGTGAGAACTTGTCAGACGTATCATATTTAATCTCATAACTAACAACTTGTCAAATGTATGATAGTTATTTTGAAAGTTTTATCAATAAGAACTTATCTTGTATATGATAGTTCAATATCATAAGTTATAATTTGTCTTATGTATGATAATTATTTTAAAAAATTTATCAGTGATAATTTGTCTCATGTATGATAATTTATCAGTTATAGGATATTTATTTTGAAATTTTTATCGATATAAATTTGTTATGTATAATAATCTCATAAGTGACACTTTGTCTCATGTATAATAATTGTTTTTGTGAATATGTTCCTCAAATCATTTAACTAAAGTTGGTTAAGCTTTAATGGTTGTTATAACTAGCTTTGACCAAGTTAGTTATGATAGGTGGTTATAGTTAGTTTGCTTTTGTATACTATAAATAAAGCTGTAATATAATTGCAGCACTGTGGTAAGTTGTAGTAGTAGTAAGAGTTGGAAACTAATAGAGGTATATGCAATTCATGATTAATAGAAATTCAAAGAAGAAAATATTAAGAGAGAAAAAAAAAACTGAGTGAAAATACTAGTATTATTAGTTCATAAACATAAACATTGATAGATACATGGAGATCAATCTTGAAAAGGTATATGTCGCGGCCTAAAATTTCGAGTTTTCCTCGAATTCAATGGAGTCGCCACCAAAATTTATTTTAAAATAGGGAAAATATTGGGAAACCCTTAAAAATATAAAAAAATAAAATAAAAAATGGTCTTTGAAACCAGATTTTGAGTTCGGGAGTCTGATTATGTGTAAGGAAGGTATTAGCACCCTACAACATCCGCTAAAAAATGGTTACCTATAATTAATTGTGCAAAATTATATCAACTTAACTATATTTGTTTCTCTTTATTATTAAATATGGATATAAAATTATTTTTTATAAATATGATTTTCTTGAAATAAAAGCGTGTTAAAAAAGAGTAAAAAAAAAAGTTTTTATTATTGTTCTTGACAAGAGTGTGATCTTGCTCCTATGTATCTCCCGGTGCGATGGAGAAATCAAAGCTACGTAGTTCTTGGTAGAAAATGCGGATGTGTTGATTGTTTTTAAATAAATTGTATTTTAATTTTGACAAACATAAAGAAATAAACTTGTTTGATTTGAATAATCATCTTAAAATATGAATTTTAAGACGATCGAATTGTACAACTCGTGTCTCAAAATTCAAGGAGTAAAAAAGATGTCACATCTAATTTAATCCTCTTAAGAATATTTTTAATTTTTATTTTTAAATTAATTTTCAAAACTAACAAAATAGTTTAATTTGTATTATGTAACTCCAGGATAAAAATATAAATAATTTTTATGATTAACTTGTTTATGATTTTTATTTTTTATTAATTTATTTGTGATTATGAGATTTAGAACCATCAAATTGTCACAATTTGTGTTCTAATAACTCAAAGATTAAAAAGATGTCACATCTAATTAACCTTACCATATTTAACTATATTTTTATTTTTGTTTAAAATAATAATAATAATAATAATAACTGATGTTAACAATTAAATAAATCTATGAAATAAAATTCAATAATAAACACATATAATATAAACGGTAAAAAAAAGTATGGACTTGTATTATTATTTATTAAATAAATAGTAAAAAAACACTTTAATAAAAAAAAACTATATACAAGTTATGAGCTCTTTTTAAATACTTTTAGTGAAAGACATGATAAAAAAAACATAACTCATTTAATATTAAATAGCATTTCAATTAGATATGGTAGAAAAAACAATATATTTGAACTTTTCCAAACACAATCCAAATAAAACAAATTTGAACTTTTCAAACACAGTCCAAATCATTTCATACAAAAAACAGTATACAAAATATATCAGCCAAAATATCATTCATATACAAACAAAATTTCATCTTTCAATTAAATGATATCTAGATTCAAGATATAAAGTTTGAAAAGCAAAGGAAATACATACCTATTCAAAGATGGAAGACAGGCGGTGGTGCAATATTGAAGAAAGAGGCGGTAGTGGTGCACGGTTGTGTGAATTTAGAATGACGGTGAAACACTATATTTCTCTCTAGTTTTCTTAATACTCCAAATTGCTCTCCCCTCTCTTTGATTTTTTGATCCCAATTTATAGCCTAAATGAGTGAATAATTATATTCATTAGACAAAATCGAGCTCTAGATCTTGTATTGTTTCGCACTAATTTTAGCTGGATTTTACATTGTTTTTGTAACAATTTTTAATCAAAGTAATAATTAAGGAAATAATTTTTCTCTACCTCTTCTTTCTATTGGTTTATAGAATGTTTATGGAAGGATGTTATAAAATGAAGAAAATAAAAGAATGTACATTGAGAAGTGAAACAAATGCAAAGAAAATAAAAATGTGTGTTGATTTTGCCAAGGAAGTTGTATTAGTGTTTGAGTGTTTAGGAGTGGTTGGATTGAGTGTTTGAGAAGTCTTGTTGACAAAAGAAGCAAAGCAAGAGAAGCCTTGTTGTAGGCTAGTTGGCTTCATGGACATATAAAAAATAAAATAGTAAAATAATGAAATAACAATAAAAACAAATAAATAGAATAAATAAATTGGCAAATCAAATTAATAAAATCAAATAGAATTGTGAAGAAAAAAATGAATGAAAATTATTTCGTTGTAATTCACAATTTCCTTTTTATTTTATTTTATTTTATATTATTTTATTTTTAATACATACTCAAATTTGAATTGTAAAATGATGATGTTTAGATTTTTTTAAATGATTGTAAAATATTTATTAAACATATTATTATATGTTATTCTTATTATTATTCAAAAATAATATTTAATTATTCGGACAAAATTGAGGTATTACAACTTCCCCTATTTAATTATATTTTAGATGGTAAAAAGATAATTAAATATAAGGACCTAAATTTTGTTCAAAATGTAAAAGTAAATTAATTTCAAATGTAAGAGATATAGTAAAATAATTTGACATAAAAAAAAGTTGAGAATTTGCAAGATGAAAAAAAAATGTAAAATAATGTTGGTAATTGACAAAAATAAATAAATAAATAATGACTAATACCAATGGTGTAGGGACGTAAATAAAAAAAAACATGATCGTCTTCGGATTGATTACTGATGCGTTGATCGACGTAGATAAAATGATCGTCTTCGAATTGCTTACCGATGCGTTGATCGAGGTAGATAAAATGATCGTCTTCGGGTTGCTTACCGATGCGTTGATCGAGGTAGATAAAATGATCGTCTTCGGGTTGGTTACCGATGCGTTGATCGACATAGATAAAATGACCGTATTCGGATTGGTTACCGATGCATTGATCGATAAAATGATCGTCTTCGGATTGATTACCGACGCGTTGATCGAGGTAGATAAAATGATCGTCTTCGGGTTGGTTACCGATGCGTTGATCGACATAAACCATGTGATCGGTAACATGATCGTCTTCGGATTGGTTATCGATGCGTAGATCAACATAAATAATCAAAGGAAGTTGGTACAATCTTGTAAAAGAAATGTATATGATACTTACAATGTGAACGTTAATGGTTGTCGAGTATAAAGTATAAATATAAGGTATGAATGATTCCTACGTGTGTTATGCATTATGCCATGTTGTTGAGTATATGTAAAGTATGAGTGAAGATGCATAGATCATGTATGACTATTTGAAAAAAAATGTAAGATGTATGCAATGAAGATAAATTCTTGTTGATTTATTTATTTTATTATTTTTTAGTTTCCCCGATCCTTATATGACTTTATACACTTATAAGATTCAATGGATCAACGACGATAACAATCGCTCTTTACATAATGACTCTAGTATATCTTGTGTAATCACTTTTTCTTGAGGTCAATCAAATGTGCATTATTTAAAATGCTTATCTTCCATTTTTTTTTATACACCCATATATCTCGAGCTCCCATGTATATATTTTCAAGCGTCAAAATATTTAAGATTTTTTATTTTATTTTATATTATATTTTCACATATTTCCAATTCCAATATTTATTATCATAAAATAACATTTTAAAATACTAGAATAAATCAACAATGAAACGGAGTTAATTTAGAAATAGTGTAAGGTACAACATCGAATGAAAACATTGGAAAATGTACATTCGTTACATTGAAAACAAAACTAATGAGACACGGATTACAATGTGGTGAATGTGTTTAGCTTTAGATGGAGAGATAACAAACGCTAGTCATTCTTGTAATTTAAAACTTCTAAGTAATAATTGCCCCAGCTTGAAATGCTTGATCTTTTGTTATCCCTAACTTTTACATGGACTGCTCTTTCAAGTTTTCAATCCATCGGGATACTCTAATTTTTGTCTAGGTCGCCTTTTCAGGTTTTCAACCTAGCGAGCCCAATTTTCTATTTTTTTTTTATATATTTTTTTTATGCATAATATTTCTTGACTACATCTGAGTTTACTGGAAGTGGAAGCTCATCTCCATCCATTTCTGCGAGTATCAGAGCTCCCCCAGAGAAAGCCTTTTTTAAAACACATGGTCCTTCGTAGTTTGGAATCCACTTTCCCCGAGAATCCTTTTTTATGGGCAATATTTTCTTTAACACTAAGTCTCCTTCTCGAAACTCTCGAGGACAGACTTTTTTCTCGTATGTTTTTTTGAGTCTTTTCTAATATAGCTGACCATGACACAAATCTATCATTCTTTTTTCTTCTATGAGATTCAATTGGTCATATCGTGATTGAACCTATTTTGCCTCCTCTAGTTTTGTTTCCATAAAGACTCTGATAGAGGGAATTTCAACTTCGATGGGAAGTACTGCTTCTATTCCATACACCAACGAGAAAGGAGTTGCCCCTGTTGAGGTACGAACAGAAGTTCTATAACCATGTAATGCAAAGGGAAGCATTTCATGCCAATCCTTATATGTCTCCACCATATTCTGTATGATCTTTTTGATATTTTTGTTTGCTGCTTCTACAGCCCCATTCATTTTCGGACGACATGGAGAAGAATTATGGTGCTGAATTTTGAAACTATCAGAAAACTCTTTCATCATTTTGTTGTTCAGATTAGTCGCGTTGTCAGTGATTATCTTATCTGGCAAGCCATATCGACAAATCAATTCTTTTTTGATGAATTTGACAACCACACTTCTCGTCACATTGGCATAAGAAGCAGCTTTAACCTATTTTGTGAAATAATCAATAGCCACTAGGATAAACCGGTGTCCATTTGAAGCCTTAGGCTCAATAAGTCCAATAACATCCATTCCCCACATTGAAAATGGCCATGGTGATGTTAAAACATTCAAAGAGGTGGGTGGTACATGTACTTTATCAACATAGATTTGACATTTATGACATTTCTTTACGTGACTAAAGCAATCACACTCCATGGTCAACCAATAGTAGCCAGCCCTTAAGATTTTTCTTGCCATTGCGTGCCCATTTGCATGAGTTCTGAAAGAACCTTCGTGAACCTCTTGGATGATTTTCTCTGCTTCTGCATTATCCACACATCTGAGGAGAACCATGTCATGATTTCTCTTATAAAGCACATCTCCATTTAAGAAGAAGTTCGTTGACAATTTCCTTAAAACTCTTTTGTCGTTCTCTGAAATGTCCAATGGATATTCTTTATTCTTAACATATGATTTGATGTCATAAAACCACGACTTGCCATCAAACTCTTCTTCTATTGATAAGCAATATGCAGGTTTATCTCTTTGTTGAATCTTTATAATCAGCACGTCTTGATTAGTGGTTATTTTGAACATTGACGACAAAGTGGCCAAGGCGTCAGCTAACTAGTTTTCTTCTCGAGGGATATGGTGAAAAGTAATCCTCTCAAAGTGTTCTGTCAATTCTTTGATATGAGTGTGATATGGAATCAATTTGGAATCTCGTGTTTCCCACTCTCCTTTCGTCTGATGGATGACCAACAATGAGTCTCCATATACCTCAAGAAATTTTACATTTGATTCGATAGCTGCTTTAATGCTCATAACACATGCCTCATATTTTGCAATATTGTTTATACAATCAAAACACATCCTAGCCGTAAATGGAGTGAACTGGTTCTCAGGGAAAATCAAAATGGCTCCAATTCCATGCCCCAACACATTATAGGCACCATCAAACACCAACATCCATTTTTCTTTATCAGATGATTCAGTCTCTTCAAATAAAGTCATTATGCCTTCATCGGGGAATTCACATTGCATTGATTGATAATCTTCTACCGGTTGTTGGACCAAATACTCTGCTAGTGCGCTTCCTTTGATAGATTTTTGCGTAACATATACCAAATCGCATTCTGATGACAACATCTGCCAACAGGCAATCCTTCCAGTAAGAGCAGGTTTCTCAAAGATGTACTTAATTGGGTCCATTTTAGACACCAACCAAGTTGTATGACATAACATGTATTACCTCAACCGACGAGCTGCCTATGCCAATGCGCAACATGTTCGTTCAAGCAGTGAATACCTCGTTTCGCAGCTGGTGAACTTTTTGCTCAAATAATAAATAGCATATTCTTTCCTACCAGATTCGTCATGTTGTCCCAGTACACATCCCATTGATTCATCAAGTACTGTTAAGTACATAATAAGGGTTTCCCCATAACAAGAGGTACTAAAACGGGAGGTTTTGATAAGTACTGCTTAATCTTTTCGAAAGCCTTTTGACAATTCTCATTCCACTCAACTTTTTGGTCTTTACGCAACAATTTAAAAATTGGCTCGCATGTAGCAGTGAGATGCGATATAAACCTCGCAATGTAATTCAATCTACACAAAAAGCCACGAACTTCTTTTTCTATGCATGGAGCTGACATTTCTTGTATTGCTCTTACTTTATCTGGGTCAACTTCTATCCCTTTTTGACTAAAGATAAAACCAAGTAATTTGTCTGATCTTACACCCAAAGTGCATTTAGCAGGGTTTAAACGAAGTATGAACTTCCTTAGTCGCTCAAACAACTTTTGGAGGTTAACAACATGATCTTCTTCGGTCCGAGATTTTGCAATCATATCATCCACGTAAACCTCTATTTCCTTATGTATCATGTCATGAAACAAAGTTACTATTGCTCTTTGACAGGTTGCCCCGACATTCTTCAATCCAAACGACATCACTTTATAGCAAAAAGTTCCCCATTGTGTCATGAATGTAGTTTTCTCCATATCTTCAAGAGCCATCTTGATTTGATTATACCCGGAGAAACCATCCATAAAAGAGAAAAGAGAGTATTGAGCAGTGCTATCTACCAAGACATCAATATGAGGCAGAGGAAAATCGTCTTTAGGACTAGCTTTATTTAAATCCCGATAGTCAACACACATTCGAACCTTTCCATCTTTCTTTGGAACTGGTACAATATTAGCCACCCATTGAGGATATTTTGCTACTGCTAAGAAACCAGCATCAAATTGCTTCTTGACCTCTTCTCTAATTTTAAGTGACATATCAGGTCTCATCCTTCTCAACTTTTGTTTAATTGGAGCATATTCAGGCTTGAGTGGTAACTTGTGTTCAACTATGTTAGTATCTAGCCCAGACATATCCTGATATGATCATGCAAAGACATCCACATAATCAAATAAAAGCTTAACCAACTTTTCTCGTTCACTTTCTTTCATAGACATACCAATTTTAACTTCTTTCTTATCATGTTTATTCCCTAAGTTGATCACATCAACAGGTTCTTGATAGGGTTGGATTATCTTAGCTTCCTGTTCAATTAAGCTTTCTAGTTCCGGGGGAGGCTCACAGTCATCTTCACAATCCTCATCAGTGTGATTAATTAGACGTTCAAAATTACAAGAAAGGGTTCTTGCGCTGCCATTTTCAACATATTCGTTTTCGACTCTGCATTGTTTAAATTAAGGGGGGGAAAAAAGAAAAGAAAAAAATATGAATAAAGATTGCCAAAAAAAGAAAAGACAAAGACAAAACCAGTTGGAGAATTCAAAAATGCATTTATTTATAATAAGTATGGAATTGAAATACATATGCCCTAGTTAATTATCCTTATATAGCCTTGGGCATAGCAAAAGGAGTTAAAAAAAATACATAATTAATTTGAACATGAATTAACAAACACGGGAAACTCGAGGATCTTCCAATTGTTGGGATTGGTGTTTGGAGGACAAGGGTATGCTAGTTTGAGGGTGTCATCATCCCCAATGTGAGGTTGATGCCAATTCCCATTAGCATCGAAATTGGGTACTTGGGGTGCAATATATGGAGTATTTTTCGAGGGTAGAGTGTTTTGGGGTGGTAGATATCCCAAAGGAGATGGAACTTGTGATTGGTTTGGGTTTTGGGGGTTTAAGAGGTTTGGGTTGTTTTCCACGGGGTTGGCGACTAAAGGTGGAGTATAACCGAGTGGAAGACCGTATATAGGAAATTGTATAGTTGTTGTACGAGGTTGTTGGATAGTCGGTGTAAAGCCTGGTGGATGAGAATGGGTGGTTTGGTGTTCTTCATCTGCAGCCGGAGGATTCTCATCTATATTCCCCTTCCTTGACAAAGCATGTATAGCTTATAAGATTTGATCAACCTTATCCTTTAATTGGTTGACATCCATTCTCATCACCTATTGATTTTGCTCAAGTTCTTCCATGATCTTTGAGTTTGCACGAGTCCGATAAGGATGTCGAGGAATCAGCTTTATTGATTTTTTCCTGTGTTTTTTTTTATATAAATGAATAAATAAAAATTATGAGTATGTATTAAACATGAATGGAATGAAAATGCAATTATTATCTTTTTTTTACATTTGGATGTTGGGGAATCATAAGTCTTGCACGAATTATTAATGAAAGAAGAACATGGGAATCGATAAACAAAACAACAAATCCTTCATTGATAAGAAAAAAGTACATTGCATTTAAATAAAAAGCTACATCGACTATGGTATTTCAATCATCTTTTTCAAAAGGACAACCAATCTTCTCCTCCAATTCTTCTACTAAATGTTTGCAATATTCGACGAACTTGTAGACTTTGATTGGAGTGTTGAGCGGATGCATTACTGCATCAATTTCTCTTAGATGTTTTGGAATTTTTATGATTATCTGATTAGCTAGCTTTGCCAATTTTGAAAAGCAATCTTTCCAATGCTTGCCTTTATCTTCCAAATCTTTATAAATCTCTTGGTTCTTCAATTGCCCAAGCAACACCATGAAACGCTCCTCCCAGTATATGGTTTCATCCTTCAAGTCATTATAGATCTTTTCTTGATAATCAATGTAATTCTTCAACTCACTAGAAGCTTCCATTTCTGCTTTTAGTGCATCTTGGTGTTTCGAGAGTAATTCTTCGATTTCTTCCTTCTGTTGCCTCTCATTCCTTATTTGACCCTCATATTTAGCTACCATTTCTTTTAGTTGTTTCTTTAAATCTTCAAACTCCTTTTTTATCTTCTTCTCAGAGCTTGCTGATTTTGTCCACAACTGCTTCCACATATAGGCTTCTTTGATGGCTGCATTCTTTTCTTCATTTCGCACATCTAACTCTTCATTTGCACCTCTCAAACAATCTTGTATGTCAAGTTTATTTCCTTTTTCAATTTTCAACCTCTTGTTGCTTCTCTCAATAAACTGACTCTTACAAGTGTTTTCTCATCTTAAGTTGTCGTTCTCTTGGGAGACTTTTTCTAACCTCGCTTGTAGCTCTTTTTTCTCTTCTTCAGATTTTAGCAATGATGCTTTGAGTTCTTCTATCTCTTCATTTGCAACAAGGATAGGTTCAGGCATTTCTTGACCATTTGAGGCTGTATTGTGGAAAGGCAACTTGATTTCTTGGACTCTTTTCTTTACCCATTGTTGATAGGGTTCTTTTGTGCTGCAACTTCTACATCCGAGTATTTTTCCTTTTCTAATGATCAACTCCCAAGCTCGACTTATCCTTCTCAACATTGGTGGGTCTACTATACCCGTATTGTACAAAACAAAAGCCTCCAATGACCTATCATCTGGTTTATCCAACATGGGGTAACCAAGTTGTCTCAGAGCTACCATTGGATTGTAGTTAATACATCCTTTTGTTCCCATTAGAGGTACATTTGGAAAATCTCCGCATCGGTATATTACCTCTTCCACCCCTTGTTCTCTATAGTACCATGAAATTGTATCCCCAATAAGGCTAGCTATACTCTGAGTCCATTCACGATTACTCTTAACCCCAACATGATACCCTTTCCTGAACATGTGAGACACAAACCAAGTATATAAGACTGGAACACAACACAAAATTGTTCCCCCCTTCTTCTCATGTCGCATGTGTAGAGAGTAGTATACATCAGCTAGAATTGCGGGAACTGGGTTTTATTTATGTTTGTTAAAAGCTAAGAAAACATTTATGGCAGCAAAATCTATAAAGTTATCAAGGTTTGGGAATAAAACAATACCATAGATAATGAGGGCCAAAACATCTATAAAAGTACTCCATTCTTCTTTATCGGCTAAATCTTGGCACTTTTGCTCTAGATATTTTCTTGAAAACCCATTAATATCCCCTTTTTTCTCTTTTGTACTTGTCAACTCTCTTATGTCGATCTTCAACACTTCAGCAATTGTTTCCAACTTCGGTGGTTGCCCAGTATATCGATAAGGATTTCCTCTTTCTAGGGAGTAACCCAACATTCGTTCAAATTCCTCTAATGTTGGGGCCAACTGAAAATCTTGAAAGGTGAAACATCTTAAGAGATGATCATAATACTGAGCCAATGCTGTGAGGGCACCTGTTTGCACATTTACTGCCAAGAGATTTAGGATCTTCCTATATTTGTGAAAGAAACTATCACGTTGTATAGTTTTCATTTGATTGTTGATGTCTCTTAAACTTTTCAAATGAGGTTGCTTGAACTTTAAAAGTAAGGTTTTCCTTTTTTCCGATCCCATTGTCCACTTAAATAACACGTGACTAAGATTTGTATGATTCCCCAAAAATCCTGAAAATTTATGCAAAATGCTATTATGTTTTATTTTTCTTAGAAAAAGAGAGAGAAAAAATGTCATGAGATATGAATGAAACTAGTATATATATAAACTCTTGAATATATGAGATAATTTCTGGTTTTTATCGGATATTCTTACAATGAAAGGGTCTATTGACTTATGTAGTGAAATTCTCACAAGGGAGGCTCTATGGTTCTAAACACGGTTCCTAGAGCCAATAATCTTATTTTGGAAAATTGTCAACAACAATAGGTAAACTATTTGGAGTGACAATAACCTCAACAGGATCAAACTCTAGGTGAGATCTTCATGCTAACCAAACGGGATATACATCCAGAAGCCTACCACTACGCAATCTCAAATCTAAACTTAAGTCTTGTTCAAACCCGGGTATAAGGTTCCACTCATAAGTGTGTGTCTTAATAAAAGTGTAGGCGTTAAATAAGCATAATTCAATAAATTCATAATACAAACAAAATATATATCCATATACAAAATAAATAGATAAATAAAATAAAAATGATCTACTAGCTTAAAAAATATTATAATGTCAATTAATACTTAAAAAAATAAACACGTATAGAAAAAGTTTTAAAAAAATAAAAAATAAAAAAAAATAAAAAATAAAAAAAATATGCACAATTAATTTGTTAGGCTTGACTCTCTAAATGTCCCCAACGGAGTCGCCAGCTGTCGCGGCCTAAAATTTTGAGTTTTCCTTGAATTCAATGGAGTCGCCACCAAAATTTATTTTAAAATAGGGAAAATATTGGGAAACCCTTAAAAATATAAAAAAATAAAATAAAAAATGGTCTTTGAAACCAGATTTTGAGTTCGGGAGTCGATTATGTGTAGGGAAGGTATTAGCACCCTACAACATCCGCTAAAAAACGGTTACCTATAATTAATTGTGCAAAATTATATCAACTTAACTATATTTGTTTCTCTTTATTATTAAATATGGATATAAAATTATTTTTTATAAATATGATTTTCTTGAAATAAAAGCGTGTTAAAAAAGAGTAAAAAAAAAAAGTTTTTATTATTGTGCTTGACAAGAGTGTGATCTTGCTCCTACGTATCTCCCGGTGCGATGGAGAAATCAAAGCTACGTAGTTCTTGGTAGAAAATGTGGATGTGTTGATTGTTTTTAAATAAATTGTATTTTAATTTTGACAAACATAAAGAAATAAACTTGTTTGATTTGAATAATTATCTTAAAATATGAATTTTAAGACGATCGAATTGTACAACTCGTGTCTCAAAATTCAAGGAGTAAAAAATATGTCACATATAATTTAATCCTCTTAAGAATATTTTTAATTTTTATTTTTAAATTAAATTTCAAAACTAACGAAATAGTTTAATTTGTATTATGTAACTCCAGGATAAAAATATAAATAACTTTTATGATTAACTTGTTTATGATTTTTATTTTTTATTAATTTATTTGTGATTATGAGATTTAGAACCATAAAATTGTCACAATTTGTGTTCTAATAACTCAAAGATTAAAAAGATGTCACATCTAATTAACCTTACCATATTTAACTATATTTTTATTTTTGTTTAAAATAATAATAATAATAATAATAATAATAATAATAATAACTGATGTTAACAATTAAATAAATTTAAATAAATCTACGAAATAAAATTCAATAATAAACACATATAAAATAAACGGTAAAAAAAAGTATGGACTTGTATTGTTATTTATTAAATAAATAGTAAAAAAATACTTTAATAATAAAAAAAACTATATACAAATTATGAGCTCTTTTTAAATACTTTTAGTGAAAGACATGATAAAAAAAAACATAACTCATTTAATATTAAATAGCATTTCAATTAGATATGGTAGAAAAAACAATATATTTGAACTTTTCCAAACACAATCCAAATAAAACAAATTTGAACTTTTCAAACACAATCCAAATCATCTCATACAAAAAACAGTATACAAAATATATCAGCCAAAATATCATTCATATACAAACAAAATTTCATCTTTCAATTAAATGATATCTAGATTCAAGATATAAAGTTTGAAAAGTAAAGGAAATACATACCTATTCAAAGATGGAAGACAGACGGTGGTGCAATATTGAAGAAAGAGGCGGTAGTGGTGCACGGTTGTGTGAATTTAGAATGACGGTGAAACACTATATTTCTCTCTAGTTTTCTTAATACTCCAAATTGCTCTCCCCTCTCTTTGATTTTTTGATCCCAATTTATAGCCTAAATGAGTGAATAATTATATTCATTAGACAAAATCGAGCTCTAGATCTTGTATTATTTCGCACTAATTTTAGTTGGATTTTACATTGTTTTTGTAACAATTTTTAAGCAAAGTAATAATTAAAGAAATAATTTTTCTCTACCTCTTCTTTCTATTGGTTTATAGAATGTTTATGGAAGGATGTTATAAAATGAAGAAAATAAAAGAGTGTACATTGAGAAGTGAAACAAATGCAAAGAAAATAAAAATGTGTGTTGATTTTGCCAAGGAAGTTGTATTAGTGTTTGAGTGTTTGGGAGTGGTTGGATTGAGTGTTTGAGAGTGGATTGAGTGTTTGAGAAGTCTTGTTGACAAAAGAAGCAAAGCAAGAGAAGCCTTGTTGTAGGTTAGTTGGCTTCATGGACATATAAAAAATAAAATAGTAAAATAATGAAATAACAATAAAAACAAATAAATAGAATAAATAAATTGGCAAATCAAATTAATAAAATCAAATAGAATTGTGAAGAAAAAAATGAATGAAAATTATTTCATTGTAATTCACAATTTCCTTTTTATTTTATTTTATTTTATTTTATATTATTTTATTTTTAATACATACTTAAATTTGAATTGTAAAATGATGATGTTTAGATTTTTTTAAATGATTGTAAAATATTTATTAAACATATTATTATATGTTATTCTTATTATTATTCAAAAATGATATTTAATTATTCGGACAAAATTGAGGTATTACAGTATAAATCTTGTAAAGTTCAAAGATTCATAGTGGATTAATCTTGCTTGTTTGCTCGTGACGTAAGTTTCATCAATTGAGACCGAACACGTAAATTTTTGGTGTTATCCTTTTCTTATCCTTCTTTAATTTTCGTTTATATTGATTGAGAAAACTATTTTATCAAAACTGCAGAAAACTAAGAACGTTCTGGTTTTCAATTATATCCAGAACGTTCTCTGTTTTCGTTTTTTCTATGCAATTATTTATTTTCTGTTTTGTTGGTTAATTCTTGTTGTAGATCTCAATATTGTTTTAACAATTGGCGTCGTTTGTGGGAAGGGAGCAACAATGGTTGGAACCACAAAGAATGATAATCATGATGAAAGTTTGAATGTGACTAGAGGAAGAATTGAAAAGAAATGATCAAATGACATTGCTGAAAGGATGAATAGAACAATCTTGGAATGGATCATATGTATGATCTTGAGTGGAAGACTGCCTAAAACATTCTGGAGAGAAGCTGCAGTTACAGTAGTGTACTTGGTCAATAGATGTTCTTCATCAACTATTGGATTTAAGACACAAATTGAGATGTGGAATGACAAACCAACTGACTACTCAAACCTGAAGATATTTGGTTCTTTAGCATTTGCTCACACAAGGCAAGCTAAATTGGATCCTAGAGCAATCAAATGTGTTTTAATTGAATATCCTAAAGGAGTAAAATGTTACTAGTTGTGGATAATTGACTAAGGTGTGCCCAAGTGCATCATATCAAGAGATGTAGTATTTGATGAAACAAGAATGTCCATGATTGACAAAGAATATTATCCGTTTCAGTTTGGTAGAAACGCAAAACATTCTCCGCTTCAGAACTGCAGAAATGAAAAACATTGCAGAAATGCAAAATATTCTCCGTTTCAGAACTGCAGAAACACATAACGTTCTCCATTTAATAGTGCTCCAAACAACAATGATTTGGCCAATTACATGAAGACATAAATTGATACATCTTGTAAAGTTCAAATATTCATAGTGGATTAATCTTGTTTATTTGCCCGTGACGTAAGTCTCATCAATTGAGACCGAACACGTAAATTTTTTGTATTATTCTTCCCTTATAATTCTTTAATTTTCATTTACATTGATTGAAAAAACTGTTTTATCAAAAACTGCAGAAAATCAAGAATGTTTTGGTTTTCAGATCTGTCCAGAACGTTATTTGTTTTCAGTAGAAAATGTATAACGTTCTCCGTTTTCGTTTTTCTATACAATTGTTTGTTTTTTATTTTGTTGGTTAATTCTTGTTGCAGATCCCAATATTGATTTAATAATTTTGATTTTCTTTTAGTGAGAACTTGTCCTATATATGATAATTAAATATCATATTTTTTATCATTGAGAAATTTACCTTGTATATAATAAATATTTTAAATTTTTTGTTAATAAAATTCATCTTGTGTATAATGATTCAAGAATTTATCTCGTGTATAATAATTCAATTTTATTATTAAAAACTTATTCCATATATGATAATTATTTTAATAAAATTGTGCAAGAACTTATCATGCGTAGGAGATGCAAAACATTGGTTGGCCATCAATGAATTTGAATTGATCATTGCAATGCATGTTCACCAATATGTATTGCAGTGTTTTGAATCGTCGACGACGACATTGTTTGGGACTAGTTGAAATGTTTTGAGATTTTGCGTTGTGGTGTTTTAAATTAATCAATTACTAACAACATTGAAGATGAATGGGGCTTCTGATGCTTCACAAACAACCTTCCTCTCCATCGTCAAACCAACCCATTTCCACCGCACTATTTTAATATGTATTTATTTTATTTCGATGAAAAGTTGTTGATAAAACTAATCATTATATGAATGTGTATTTTTTATAATAATAAAAATAATTTTGTAATATTTTTATTATTTTTAAAAGTGTAAACAGTTGTTTACATCAAAAGTTAATTTATTTTTTTATTAATAAAAAAAAATAACATAAATTTTTAATAAAAATTATTTGATAAATTATGTTGATTTATTTTATATATTTTTTATACTTGTAAATGTTATGAATTCGAGTCATACAATCAAATTATTCGATTTAATTCAATTTATTTCATGTAGTTCAATTAATAACTCTGCAATTTCACAGATAACATTCAATTTATTTTGTAAAATAGATGTCTGAACTATTAAAAAAAATAGTCATCTATTGAATCTTTGCATTAAAAAAAAATTGTAAATTGGCTAAACAATCCCTTAGTACTAAAAAAAAAATGCCCTTAATTAGCAGTTGGCATGACTTATTTATTAAAAGAAGGTCCTGATATTCACGTATTCAAAAGATAAAGAATACATATTTTTCATTTGAGTTTGAATTTCATTTGGCTTTCATTTTGTTACCAATTCTGGCTGGCTCCCCCACTTTCGCGGCAATTTCCCTCTTCTTTTCTCTCATTCACAAATTATTATTATTATTTTAATGAAATTCGTTAAAAGAACCAAAAATCAATGCATTAAAAACCTCATATTGAGTCAAAAAAAAACTTAAATTAATATTAAAATACATTTTACTATTGCTTGTTTTGAATTATTCTTTTTTGGATTTCTCTTATTATTTTTTCTTTCTGTTTTTTACCAGAAACTGCGAGATTCAAAAGAAAGAAAGAAAAAAAAAAAAGAAAAAAAAAACAATACACAACACGAATGAAATGAAATGATTGATAACAGAGCCAATAAAAAGAAACCAATAACTTCGAAACGCATCGTTTCGCATCGGAACCTCTCCTTCCCCGACGATTCTCCGGTCACCGTCGCCGACTCTTCTCTGGTCGGCATAACAACTATAACCAATCCTTTCCCTTAGATTTAGCGCGAACACCTTCGATCTGTTCGAATCTCGGACAAGTTTCTGGATCTGAAGAGTTTTTCGAGCGAAAACGATGCCGTCTCACGCGGATCTGGACCGGCAGATCGAGCATCTGATGGAGTGCAAGCCTTTGCCGGAGGCGGATGTGAAGTCGCTTTGCGATCAAGCGAGGACGATTCTGGTTGAAGAGTGGAACGTTCAGCCGGTGAAGTGTCCGGTCACGGTGTGTGGCGATATTCACGGACAGTTTTACGATCTCATCGAGCTCTTTCGAATAGGTGGAAATGCGCCTGATACTAATTATCTCTTTATGGGAGATTATGTAGGTTAGTTTCGAATATTCATATCCTTTGTTATCTATTTTTTATTTTATTTTTAGTTTTATAAGCTGAATTTGATGTAGATAGGGTTTGATTTTTTATTTTTGGTTTTTATTATTAATTTTCTTTTTTGAGATAAATTATTGGTGGTTTGTTGTATTTGACTTATTTGTTTGGTTTTTGATTGTGTGATGTTGGATTTGAAGTTCGTATTATGGTAATTTTTGTTATTATGTTTTGAATTTATATTGCAATAATTGCCTTTTTTATATGTTGGAGCCTTTTTTGGTAAGCTTTTTGTTTGTGATGTTTTTCTGAAATATGGAAATTGCTCGTTTTAGCTGGTTTCATTGGTTTGACAAATTGACTACTTGGGAAGTGATTGTTTCAAATTGTCATGTTTACTGTGTAACTATTGATATGCGAAATACAAATACACACGTACCTTGTTGACAATATTGACACATTTAGATACTAATGATTTTAGGAAATAGAAGTGGTTGGTCACCTGCATGTGTCGGACACTTGACACCTTCAACCTAAAATGTCGGTACTACATAGCTATTGATGCAATCCTGTTCAGCCTCCTTCCACAACTATTCCATAATCATGCTTAGTTAATTTTTTTGGGGTGTTACACTAGTTTGTTTTATGCTTGTCTTGTTCGTTGTGTGGGAAAATCTCAAACATGTCTTTGTCTGGCTCCATATTGTGTTATAACCTATAGCGTTGATGTCACTGTTGAAATCTATAAAAACCTTTTTTTTTCATCTTCTTGTTTTAGTTATGTACCGATTTTCTTGTTACCCTCCTGCATTTCTGTAGGAATGATTGCTATGCATTTACAAATTTTTGGTTTGGAATTGAAAATCTGGATCACATTATGGGCTGGCGGTTAATATTACACTGTAGGTAGTTAGGGTGGTGCAAAACAATTAAGAGATGTGGAGATATAAGTGTGAGCCCAAAATATTCAATAAATTTAAATAATCTTTTTCACTGTGTTTTTCTTAATATTTTAAGTTTGTATAATATTAGAGTGATGGGTGATGACAAAAGGGAAAGATTGTTCGTTCAACTGTTGATGGACAAATAAACTTGGAACTTGTATGAGAGGGTTTTATAAGATAAATGTCAGTGCGAAGTGAAGTTCCCTAATATCAAATTATCAATTGTCAAAGAGTCTATACTTCGACAGAATTTGTTGATAGCATAATTTGCATAAAAAGGACAAAAGTGATTGTTCGTTTGTTCTGTTTGTATTGAGGTATCAAAACTGTCACTACTATAATGTGTAAGAACACTTTAATGATGTTCAGATTAGACTCTTTGCATATGTAGGAACTGCTACAATCTCGTAATGTTGCTGGTTAAATTTATGCAGATCGTGGGTACTATTCAGTGGAGACTGTTTCACTTTTGGTGGCACTGAAAGTACGTTATAGAGATAGAATTACAATTCTCAGGGGAAATCATGAGAGCCGTCAAATTACTCAAGTGTAAGAACACTTTCTTCTCATTCTTTGCTTCTCTCAAGTACTCATTGTTATTTGTGTATGTAAATATTATCATGTTTAAGCTGAAGTCTTGGTATAATTCCTGCTTAAAGGTTAAGAATAGGTTGATCATGAGTATCTCCAATTTTTCTATTCATTGGGTTTGTGTTATAGAATTTTGCCTGTTGGCTCCATCTATCTCAATACAAAGTTCAAAGGAGGGTTAGGTTAGGAGCTACAACTTGATTTTTGTAATCTTATTATGACACTCTTTTTTTCACTATAATGGTGTTGTGCTATCTTAGTATTAAGTCATGATAATTGTGAACTGTGCGGTGAATGGATAGAGATATTATACTCGAATGATACCATGGGTTGGCTGCATAAGTAAAACATTATATGTAGCTTGTGACGCATACCCGAGTGCATGTGTAGACATGAATTATGTGGTTTATGCTTGCGAATACCAAATTGTTTGTGATTTAGGAGGATATGAAATTGGAAAAGATGGAAACTTAATCTTTGAACACAGAAACATAAAGAGTTTTAGTTTGGAAGTTGTTCATTTGTTTCTTACCATTTCAACCATATTCTTCACCTGCTTCAGGTATGGCTTCTATGACGAATGCTTGAGAAAATATGGAAATGCCAATGTCTGGAAATTCTTTACCGACTTGTTTGATTATTTACCTCTGACTGCCCTCATCGAGAGTCAGGTTTGAGTTAAATATTTTCCAAAAGGTTTCTCTGAATACTTTATACTAGTGTCTGACATCCATATATATTGCAGATTTTCTGTTTGCACGGAGGTCTCTCACCATCTTTGGATACACTGGACAACATCCGTGCCTTGGATCGCATACAGGAGGTTTGTGTGTTATTAAATGGCTATTGTAGCTGACAATATCTTACAATTGCAAATTATTTGATACTAAGAACATTTTTATGCAAAGCATGCTCAAGTTATAGATATTTTTACCCCTTAAAGTATGGTATGAAAAGTAATATATTTTACTTGTTATTGCAACTTGCACATAAATCTTTATTGTAGTTTGTAATTGCTTTCAAGATGTTTCATTTCGTCTATGGTTTAGAAAGTGTCTGCATTTTTGTTTCTTTTTGGTGAATCAACTATTTGTTTCAGCCTTACCAGCTGCTCCAGACTCTTTGGATGTCTCATCTTCGGGTCAACAGCATTTCACTTTTTTATGTGTTTATGTCTAAAACCGTGTTGTAGAGGTTAATTGGATGTCTTGCCTGACAAGTGAGAACTGTGCTTGTGCAATATAGGTTCCGCATGAAGGACCAATGTGTGATCTCTTGTGGTCTGATCCCGACGATCGTTGTGGTTGGGGAATATCTCCACGCGGTGCTGGATATACATTTGGACAGGATATAGCTGCTCATTTCAATCATACAAATGGTCTCTCGCTGATTTCTAGAGCTCACCAGCTTGTGATGGAAGGATACAATTGGTGCCAGGTGACTGACCTAATATTTTGATTCAGTATAATTATCATGTTCTTTATTCTGTCATTTTAAGGATATATCTATTTTTATGATACCTATTACGCTATGTATTGACTGTCTTTTTATTACACTTTCAGGAGAAGAATGTGGTGACCGTTTTTAGTGCTCCAAATTACTGCTATCGATGTGGGAATATGGCTGCAATTCTGGAAATTGGGGAGAATATGGATCAGAATTTTCTGCAGTTTGATCCAGCTCCAAGGCAAATTGAGCCTGACACTACACGAAAGACACCTGATTATTTTTTGTAAACTTCATATATCTCTCTGTTTGTAGTTACTTCTTTCTGCTGTTACTACTGTAGATTTGTCTTTAAGAAAAAGAGGAGTTTCACTGTTTAAGTGGAGGGTTGGTTATCATCAACAACATAATTCTTTTTTTTTTGGAGTTTGTCTTCTGCTGCTGCTGCTGTCTTATTTGGACAAGAAACCAATAGAATTGACACAATTGGTATTGTATATTTTTGATAGGAGGAAGCAGCAATAACATGGTATATCTTGTGCTGTAATTTTTTTTTTAATTAAATCTCAAGTTAGAGAGCAGATTTTTGAGTTCTGACCATCATGTTCGTTTAAGTCTGCATGGTGACAAATGCAGGTGTTGATTTTTACATAATTGAGTGGTATTATATCGTATCATGGGTAGGGTTGGTGGAGACTGTTTCTTTGAGACTCCTGTATGGGAAAATAATGTTTAGGAAAGAAAAGAAGATAAATAGTTGTCTTTATTGTGAGAAAATTATAAAAGTAATTTTTTTTTTCTCGTAGTTATCAAACAAATATGTTAAAAGGATTTTTTACACTTGCGTATAATTGTGACTTTTTCACTCTTTGCAATTCGTTTCACGTTAGTTGTTATCGTATACATAAGCCTCATCTTAACATAAGCCTCATCTTAAAATAATTTCATGAAGTGCTAAGAATCGAGTTTCACGGTGGCTGAGAGAATTTTGCAATATTATTGAGTTGTACGGTTGACAACTTTGGAGTAGTTACTGATCTTCAATACCAATTATTATTAATATACTAATAGCACCTACCTTGAGTGAATCCGGTTATTACATGTCATAAAAATAAAATCAAGACAACAAGAAAACTAAATAGCTATAATTGGTGCACTCCTTACAGAATGAGAATTGAGAAAAAAATAATAAAAATGATTAAGAAAATATCCTTGCAGAATTGAGTAATCCCACAACTTAATTCTAATATTTAATTTTCACCTATTCCTTCATGCTTCCCCTGCGTGATTTATGTACGATTATTTTCCTTCACTTTCTTTTCATCGACAAATATTAGTAAAAATTAGTATAGTTATGTTAGTTTCTTGAATTTAAATTCAAGATCTCCTTAAATCACCTTCGGTGTCTCTTAATCAACACCAACTGAGTTTCCTTTATAATTCATTTAAGGATCTCTTTTTCGAAACTGAGTTTCCTTTATAATTCATTTAAGGATCCCTTTTCCGAAATTCGAATTCTCTAAAGTGACCGCATAGTACAATTATTAGAACTCATTATTTTTCTCTACTAGATCAAATAGCTGAACCTGATTTAGGTCGCGTCTCTTCTAATTTTATTTTTTCTAAAAAAATAATGAGCACCAGTGCAACCACATAAAAGAATTCAAGCTCCAATAAACTAACTCTTCCCTTCAAGCTCAAATAAACTAACTCTTTCCTTCCCATCTCACTGCACCAGATACTGATATCATTATGTTGGGGACTACAACAAAATGAATTATTTTCCTTCTATATGTGGGACCGCATACTGCACTTAACTACGATAGTTTCATTATATGTAACCAAAACTTAACATGTCACAAAAAAGAAAATGTATTGAAAGCAACTGAAACAAATTCACACACCCTCTGAATTTCAAATTTCGAAAACTTTCTAAAACTATTGGAGTATACATCTGTGTGATAAGAAGCCTTGAAACCTCGCTCTAATCCCCTATAAAAGAAACTACTGTCCTTGGAAGAAAGATAAAATATGCCTACATGAAAGGAATATTTACCTAAATGAAAATGACCAACATTTGATATGTCACATTCTAATTTTACAAATCTCCAATGGTTGGCTCTCAAACTAAAGAAAATGTACAACCATCCAACACCAAGTTACTTTTTTTGTCCACCCTTTGCCTTGGATTTCACGCTAGCACGTCTTGCAACATCCCAGGCCTTTTGGGGGGTCTGTACACCAAGCTGTGTAGCAAAAAATGACTCATAACCAGGGGAATCAAAAGCAAACCCGGTATGCTTGGATAGTGCGCATGGGAGTGGAGATACACCATGGCTTCTTTCCTCGGCTTGAGTAAGCTGGTTCCCTATCTCTAGAAGTCGGGCCCCGCTGGATTCATCATTCTCATGTCTATGCTGTTCTTGAATAATCTGATAATCATAAGGGTAGAACCATCTCTGAACCCTGCAACCAGATGAACTAAACTAATAAACAAAGAGACATTGCAAAATAGTTATCACTAGATTTTGAACCTTACCCTGTGTAAACAAAATCACAAAAAAGTGCAGCTGCAGGGACAAGAAGTAGCGTTAAGTAGAAATATGATGTCCTCATCAAGACATACATGACAAAATACATATTCTCCTGCAGGTAAATGTAATGGAACTCGAGTTAATTGTGTCGAGAGAGTAATAAGGAAAACACCAAAGTATATTTTCTGATAGAGACAGAACTCACCTGTCGATCATAACGAGTTTTGATCCCTGTATACATAAAAACAAAAACAAACCATCCTAATATACTTCCACCAACACTAATATAGTGCCACCTTGTGATCGAATTACTCATCAGAAGAATTCGCAAGTTAACTGTTATTACAACACATGTGAAGGCCATAGTACTAACATCCCACAGTCCAAATATCTTGCCTGCTGAATTTTTAGCACTTAAACTCGACGAACTCACAAAAAAGAAGAATATTAGAGACTGGTAGATGGATAAAAACGCCCATATAGCCACAACTCTCCATTTGAAAAAAACATTTCTTATTCCCTCCATGTAGAGTTCAGGATACTTCATGGATAGAGATGCACTGACATCCTTGCATACGTAAAAGTTAATAATCAGAAATATATAATCATCTGAAATAAAACATCTAATGTATAACTAGTGAGCACAAAAGGAAATGGGTGCAAGTAAATGGAGTGCGTTTCTGACTTAATGTTGTCAAATAGCAGCGATAGAGCTATTGCACAGCGGATTTTGATGAATCTGATATGAAAACCACGACGCTATCCTAATTTCTCTATTAGATCAATAGAGACTGCTATTCCAATTTCTACTAGCTGAGATAGTGGCAATAGCAGAAAACATAGAATTTTAGGCTTCCTTAAAATAATAAAACTGAAGATTTTGCATGAGTGCCAAACATGCCCTACTTTTATAATAGAAAAACTAAAGAGTTAGTAAGTATTGCTCCTATATTCACTGTAATGCGTATACCTTTCAATATACAGGCTATGCTATGGCTCCGGTCCTTTTTTATTTGTATACATGCCATTTATTATACATAATTTACTTTTTCAACCTCTAAGTGGCCTCTGCTATTTGACCGCAACACTATCCACTATTTTGCATAGCAGATTTTTGGTGTTTCACTATTTTCCACAATCTGCTATTGATAACACTTGTTTCTGTAGAGGGGAAACCCTTCTTTTACCCTACAGACCCAAATGATCGGAGAGAATGTGATACCTTGTCAAATAAGCCAACAATGATCACAGGCAGTGCAGTGAAGAAAACATTATACAATGACTGAAACCAATCATCATAAAATCTTTGGCCAGAAAACCCAGTTTGAAAGTTAAACCAAAACTGAGTAAGAGTGAATGTGAGATTCTTGTAAAAGAAGTATGTCACCACCTGCAAAAACCAAGTTTCAAGGATGCTACAAGCAAAAAAAAGCAGCTTCTAAATAACTGTATAGTTCACAGACATGACGACACCTTGCATATTCGAAGATATGACCACCGGCCATGAACAAGAAGTAAATCTGCAAGGTAACGAAACTGTGCAATTGCAAAATCACTAGCCATTACAGCCTGCATCCCTTCCAACCCACTTATTCCAACACCAACATGAGCAGCTTGAATCATGCTAACATCATTTGCTCCATCACCAATACCAAGAGTTATTTTCCTTGCACCTTTCTTGACCAATGTTGTGACCTGTAAGCACATGGAGTTATAAATCAATCAACCCCAAATTCAACAAGGCAAGTTATTAGAATTTGGGTTGGATCCTACACAACCCCACAAAACCGGCTTGTAAGGTGAGGACTACCCACCACTTATAAACACTTTTTCGGACCTTATCCCATTCGATGTGGGACTCTTAACACACACCCCTCACCTCAAGACTGTACATCTGAGCGTGACACAAGTGGCCTACACAGCCCCCACAAAATCGGCTTGTAAGGTGAGGACTTACACATTGGATGAGATAAGGCCGTCTGAAAAAGTGTTGGGTAGTTCCCACCTTACAGGCCGGTTGTGTGGGATTTTGTAGGGCTCAGCCCAAATTCTAAGACAAGTAACTCAAGCACACCTTTTAGAAAGGATATAATTGATAAGAGTTACCTTTCTTGATTAACATAAACTCTCACACATTAACAAGAATAATAATAGGGTTTGCAGAAATAACAAAGTTATTGGCATTGATGCATGAGTTTTACCTGTGCTTTCTGTAAAGGAGAAACTCGGCAGCAAACAACAGCATGGCAATTCAAACTCAAATTCAGCAATGTGACTCTTAAACTTGGATCCAGTGCATATGTTAAACATTTTCCATCAATTACTAGTGCTAATTTTGGTCCAGATAGAGAGTTAAAACAGCTCTGTACTTCCTCAAGGCACTTCTTCAGCTCTTTCCCAACTTCTTCTCTAATAAATCGTGCAATTTCTACTTGGTCCTCCTAAATAAATTACAACACAATATAACAATTAGGAGAAAAAAATCCAATTTTCGTCCTTTATCATATTTAGTTGTAACACCTAAGTCCTTTATCTTTTTTTTTTTCAAATCGTCCCTTTATCTTTTTAAATGTGTATAAGTTAATCATTTTTTTTATTTATCTTAGTTTTTTTTAAATGCTGAGGTGGCAAAACACATGAACGTTAGCATTTTTTTTGCCCAATCAGAAATATAAGAACTATGATTACATCAGCAAAACATGGAAGTAAAAATATAAAGCTTACTTTGTCTTCAACTTTTCTAATTGCATCAGTTTCTGAACTGATAATGAATTGCTTCATCTCATTGTTTATTAAATTGCAAGCTGCAGGCCAAAGGGTGGAAATATAAAGTTAGTAACAACTACATTTTAACCGCACACAAAATCATCATAGGCAATATTAAGAATAGACTCACCATAGGCAATATTAATAGCTGTTTCAATCTTGTCCCCTGTAAGCACCCAAATTTTTATGCCAGCTCTTTGAAGAGTATCTATGCAGGCTGGTACTCCATCTTGAAGCTTGTCCTCTATGGCAGTGCTACCAATCAAAATGAGATCATTTTCTATAAGTTCTGCCACCTATAGTATCTCCATGGGCATCGGTTAGAACACACTATCTCATATAGTGAAATATGTTTTATTAGTAATGCTTTATAACTAGATTTGAAAGATCTCTAACTAGATTTTCTGATGGATTTTTAAGCATGTTACTTTTTATTGATCAATTTTTCAGTTATTTTAAGTGCAGGTACAATATTAAATTTGCTGTCCACGAGAGTATGAGTACTATAGTACCCTTTTTAGACCCTATCCATTGTCATCTTAATCCATTTACGTTCACAAAATTTTGTCAAGAAAGAAAACAAAAAAACTAGGTAAATATGCATGTTGACATATAACAACCAGGTCTGATATGATTGTGTTTATTAGTATTTCGGGAAAGAATCAAATCATTCTGATGTGATTTGTTTCCTAGTTTATTTTTCCTTTATTCTCTGCATTCAAGATAGCTGGCAGCATTGTATATATATATATATATGTTTGTACTGTTTCAGTTTCAATATAATAAAAAAAATTCCTTCCCTCTTGTTTTAACCTAGCTGCACCCTAAAACACAATGCACATGAAAGCTACCAGGGCAGATGATATAATGCACCTCATCTAACATCTTTTCACGATCACTTAGAGAGGATTTGGCGTGAATGAACTTCTCATTCCAGCTTTCATAAACATCAGGATGTAATTCTTTGTATGCCAGGCATAATGTGCGTAGTCCAGCAGATCCAAACTGTTCCAAATGCTCCCTAGTCACTTTTTTAATATCATTAGAACCGTCAGCTAATCTCTCAAAGATTACATTATCAGCACCCTGTCCAAAGCAAGATCTGGACGATATTACCTTCTTATCCAAAGTCATGCAATTTCAACCTTGTAAGTCTTCAGAAATTATTACCTTACAGTACAATACAAGCCTCCCATCTGGATAACGGCAAACAACAGATTGACGCTTCCTTGTACTATTAAGGGAACAAAGATTACAAGTGCTACCTAAAATCTTGAAACCATGTGCTAAAAAAACGAGACAAATGGTTACCTGTTAAACTCAAGCACATTCAAAATCTCATATGAGACATCTTGAGTTTTGCCCATCTTCTCAGCATGAGACTCACGAATATATATCATTGTAGGTGTGCGCCTGGCAAAGAATAACACTGATTAGAAGCAATGTATTAAGATGAAGATGATATAATTACAAAGAGTTGTGAGGATTAGCAATCCTCCAAAATTACTAAAATTACAAAAGACAAATAACTAAGAAAAACACCAACCAAACAAACTCAACCTCACAAAATCGGTTTATATAGAGAAGGATATGCTTATAACCACTATTCATCATACCACTATCCAATAGACTCTGATATCATCTTAGAATTTCAACTGAGCTTACTCAATAAGTATGATTTCTCATCAGTCCTTGATTTTTCTGATAAATTATGGATCATATATTAGCAGTGACTTGAACTAGAGGGTTTCCCTTTTAATTCCACCCATCATCAGTCAGTCTAAAGTTTATATTTCGAAATTTTAATGCCACCCATCACTCACTCACTCTCACTCTCAAATGCAGTCAAAGTTTTGTGCAGCATAAAAATTGAGGTAAAATGATACAACGGTTGTGCAGAAAATTACAAGAAAAGAAGTCTAAACCTGTAAAAGAAAAAACCAAAGTTCTTTGCAGCAATAACTAAAGCAGCCTCATCAGGTGATGCAGCTTGATATCTGATCTTTTCAGGGAGCTCATCTCCCTCAGGAAGCACAGTATGGCAAATAGCAAGGCATCTAAAAAATTCCTACATAGCCAATTTTATATTAAAGTAAAATTGTTACTTTATGTCATGTAATGTAACAAATTTAACAACAGTGCAACATTTGACCTACCAAATTCATGGTATAAGCATATAATAAAAATAGCAGCTTAAAAGCATAAAAAAGGCAAGCTTTAGTAAAATTAGTAAAAGAGAAATTTAATTCATACAACATGAATCAACTTCTCTTCCAGTAACTGGTAGAATTTTAGACCCTCATCCAGGCTGTGTCACCACCACTTATACTAAAAGCTTAGATGCAATTGAACAGAAGACCTAATTATTACAAAGCAAACAGGCCCTTGATATTCATTCTTTTAACAATTCAACAGAATTTGAAAACCAAAAGATTATTGATGCATAAATTTCAGCACAACTAACATCTGACAATATACTACCATGCAAGTTTTGTTATAGAGTGTTATTGTATAGATCATTTTCTCAGGAAAAAACCACATTATGAGAAATTTCCATGTACAGAAGTCTCACGGAAACAGACATTGCTTAATGAAAATAATGGCACTAAAATTACACGCCAAAAAGAATATAGAATTACATAAAATAAAGCTACATAACTGTTGGTATCATTAATACATTATGAAGTTCTAAACATGCAACAGTCATACAAGCCTTGCATTGAAGTTACAAAACACTGTAGCTGTAGATAAATTTTGTTAGTGTTTGAGATACATATCAACCAAGAACTTGCTATGTTCTAATAAAGGATAAGCAAGGATGTAGCTGACTGATTTACCATAATAAACAAAACACACTAAGAAGATTACATAGCTAGAGATATATATAAATTAAAGATCCCGTTACTAAGCACAAATCGAATGTACAAACAACATAAAACAAGCATTATTGAAAGCTTAAAAATATACTTGTCACTAGTTCTAGTCGAGAAATATGATTTACCTTGCAGCTATCAGGATTTGGCTCATTCGTCCAAGCTCCATTCATAAGCCTAGCATCGTCAAAATTGAAACCCCTCTCTTGCACTCTATTGGGTGAGATATTTTCCTGCAAAGAAAGAGCAATTCTTCTATAATCATGTGCCCTTGACTACTCTCATTCAATGAACACATGTATTACCTCTAGTTTTATGCCCCTGCGTTCTGCTATTCCCTTCTCAATTTCAGTCACGCCGTTTCCATACACCTCTCCTCCAATTGAGCACTTGAAGAACTCCATTAAGTTTCTTGTAAGAGTCCCAGTTTTGTCTGAGAATATGTATTCAACCTATTCAAATCAGCAAGTAAAACTGCATAATGCAACTCATAAATGTGACAAAAATATCACTCACAAGCCAATGTAACAACTTTTATTACAAGATATTATGCACTTATAATCACTATCATTACATGATACTGTCCAATCCTAATTACCCAATCTACATTATAACACTGCAATTAAATAAGACCCACAACTTCACTAATTTGAGTTTAAGTCAATCTGTGTTTGACTGATTGCAAGTGAACTGTGTAGAACAACTTACTTGCCCAAGTTCTTCATTCAGATTTGAAGTTCTGGCCATTGCTGGGGTATCAGTTTCATAATGGTACATGCGCAAGTCATTGTTGATAAATTGAGTGGACTGAATAAATTTGATCATCTGATAAAACAACAAAAAAGAATTACTTCTTCACCAAGACAACTGCATATATAGGGTTATAAATGGATGAGACACAAACCTCTATCGATACATAGAGTGAAATGGGGATGATTGTTGAGTATAAAGTGATGAGGGTAAACATAGTTAGAAGAAAAACCTGAAAACATGGTAGATAGAACCAACAGACAATAAGTCAAGAAGAAAAGAGATAAAGGAGATGGCTGTTCATCTCAATGAGAAATCTTAGTACCAAAAATCTGTTGCTTGGATTGAACTGTGCTGAGCCCTCCTCTCGTGTTTCAAGATATAAGTAGAAATACTTCTTGTTTACAAAGATAGAACTTCAATTAACACAAACCCAAGAGTATTATTCACAGATAATGAGAATAATAGTTATTATAGCAATAATAACATCAATAAATTTAGTGTAGTGTGTAAATAAAACTAGCCCCATCCTCCTCCTAGTGTGTTCTAACAAACAAGTGGAGTTAAGAAGTAGAGTGATAAGGAAAGAGAGGGTTCAAGTGGAGTTAAGAAAATATTAATTATACTAATATTTATCATTAAAAAGAAAGTGCTGGACAGGCGTTCTAATTGTTTTTATTGACACACCTGCCAACAGCTCCTATAAAACACATCACAAATAGAGTTGCAAATAGAATGAGTATGAGCTTGTCAAGCTTCCTCTCCAGTGTACTTCTCTTCGAAGGAACATTCATAGTATTCATCATCACCTGCAATGTATTCAAAATGTTAGTAAAACAGTTTATGAACATTCACAGAAGGAAAACATGCTACCAATGCAAAAAGAGGTAAATATAACTAAAAAAAGTTCTGAGGCAAATCAAGCCCAAGTAATTTCATACAACTTAGTCAAGGAGCCCATGTTAATTGATACTTTCATCAGGAGAACTCAGACAGATAGTACAGAAATCAACATTACCAAATGATAAGAACTATAGTGAAGTAAAACCTGTAACTGGTGGTTACAATTTTAAGATACCATTTCCATAAACATCCAAATAAATGAACATACATCGATACAACCAAGAAGGAAGTGAATTTTAAGTTCTTTTCTTCTTTCCACGCCCCATCTTCACCCAAAAGAATAATCACAAATGTTGTGAATCATGCGAGAATTGAAGAGATGAAATGCTAATGACAATTATGATTTATGACAACATCAAACAAGTGTACAACAACATTAATATGTCGTTAGTTACACATTTTAGCGATCAATGCGTTATTGCAATTACAATTTTATGACTATATTTTGACTAATGCAAGACAGGACACTAGAAAATTGAAATAGGGATCAATGAATTATCATTAGGCATCATCTCATAGTAGAAACCTTTGTCTCATGTCCTGTGAAAATAACAACCCCAACAATATGTTCTGTATTTCTGAGACTGCATCCCTGAAAAAATAGGAAATTTCAACATGCCAATATCAGTTTGGACACAAAAGATTAGTATCTGTCAATGTTATTAAGCAATATATGATACTTTTTTAAAATCTAATAAAGAAGTGAATTTCATAAGTCCTATCAATTGCTATAGTTATGACTATTTAAATGAACAGTATAAGAGCTCAAAACAAAAAACAAAAAAGTGGAAAAAAATAACATACTCGCAACAGAAGTTGATTTGGACTGACAGGAAGTGTTTGGTCTTGAATTATAAGATTTCCAGTGAAGGTATATAATGAATTGTTTGGTTGTTCACACTGAATTTCACCTGCAAGTAGTTAAAGAATCTAAACTTAATAACTTAAAAATGAATGAGCCACAAATGAAGTGTAGAAGTTTATACAAAATTGATAGGTCATATGGAACTTGTTTATGATGAACAATCAAGTTTATATCGCTCTTCAAATGCAATATTTCATAAAAGAACTAAACATATAGAAGTTGATCATCACTTCATTAGAGAAAATATCTTCCTAAGAATCATTGAGACTTCTTTTGTAAATGAGCTACCAAAAATGTCAGTTGACTAAATCATTACAAGATCATTAACTAATTTCCTACAAGGTCCTAGGTTAGAATACATATATGATAAGATGGATGCAACTGGCATATATACTCCAACTTGTGGGGAGTGTAATCATAATTGGTACTTATTGTCTTCTTTTATTATTATTATTTCCTCTAATTTTTTGATAGACTTTCATTGTTACCATAAAAAGCCTGGGCTAATTGATTTGATCCCAAATTCAGGAATTTCGGCATTGTTTCTCTTGTGCGTAAATATATTTTCAATCTTTTATAAGCAATAGAACAAATGTTCAAATTCAATTTAAGTAAAGCTATAAGCCTATAAGCATTATAATAATGATTCATACACAGGGAAAGATTTAAGGAGAATCCCTACACACAGCTACTGAGATAGATGAGTCAAACAATGTTGATGCAAGAACAGTTATATTTACCACCAATGCTTCAAAGAAAAATTAGAGAATCTGAGATAAAAATTTAGTTGGTATGTTCATCTAGTATTCTTGTGAATTACAAAACAAATGCTCAACGTAGAATCACAACAAATTTTAAGAAGGTTAATGAATGATGATGCTAAAAAATCATAGGTCAATCAATAAAAATATGAACCTTTAAATTCAGATGCCTTATCTGGAGTCAGGTAATCCCAAGTCTTTTCCAATGCTTTTCTAATCTTCAAATTGGTTTCCCCATCCAAATTAGCAGTCTATAACCCAAAACCCAGGATTAATAAATGGAAATGATTGCCCAAAGAATGTCAACAGTCAACACAAGTACACAACACATCTTCAAATTGAAATGAAGCAATGTACCTCAATGTAACAGACACCGTCTACATTTGTGCTAGCTAGGAAAAGCAAATCTGCAGGAATGAATCCATCTTGTTTAACCTGCAACAAAAACAAATTTATATTCAATATGTCAAATAGAAACACGACAATGAAATCATCAACAAGCTGTTTGAGAAAACGAATCCCAGTGGACTCGGATTACACCCATCTGCAAATCAAACTAAAATATTGATAAAGGAACTTGATAACATAGAAAGAATTTGTTTATTTCTCCAGTCAGTTTTGTAAGACCAATAAATAAGGAAACCCCAAAAACATATTTCAGCTCAGAAGGGAAAATGTTTTATTTTATATGGAAAACAATATTCACTTATACATGCAAATAAAATCCCACATGTGCACATACTTAACAAGACTTGCGACAACAGTGATCTATGAACACTATTCATACGGCTGCAACTGCACACATGAATTAATACAAAGGGGAATGGAAGATAGACAAGAGGTCATTCTTGCTAATATTGAATCTCACAAAACTGAAAAAACAATTGTCATCTACGGGCCAGGGATGATAATAAGGGATTTACCTCACGAGATAATGAGAAATTTATCAGATGTAGCCCAAAAATTATTATAATCAGCACGCGATTTGAAAGCTTAATACCTTAACAATGTCGCCAACTTGCAATTGTTTCCAGGGTATACGCACCCACTCTTGATCTTGCAAAACATCTATCATATTATTGTTTATGGCCATGTCATTTTGTAAACGCTTCTGTTGCACACAATTTAAGAAAAATACATAAACCACTTGAATCATTTAAATAACCTGTGTCATGAACAAAACTATACAAACTTATATACAAGAGAGAATCTATCTAAAAAATTAAAATAAGAAACTGCTAAGACAATACAAGAGAACTATCTCAAAGGTAGTAGAAATAATAATATTCATTATGATTATAATCAACAAAATCAATAGGAGGAATAGAAGCACATTACTACTTCTATGATGATTAAAAATATCTGCATAAAATAATAAATTCATTAAGACAGAAGGGGAAAATAGAAAACATGAGAAAAACTGTCCAATCCATCTGCATTTGTTAAAGAAAAACGTTAATCTTTTAAAATGTTACAAGTAAACTGCAAAATATAATTATTATTTCTACCAAATTTTCTATCAACTTTCTCCTATATGATACTTGATTGCAATTTATAACAAAACAGCTACCCGAAATACGAAACCTAAATCCCCTTAACCCCAAAGTCTTATGGAAAACGTATATGAAAAAGAAAACAATAACAATGCAGAAGAAAAGTAAATAGCATTCTCACCCAGTCCTCAAAAGCTTCCTTAATAAGAGAGAGGATAAGCACCATAGATAGAGGAAGCACATTAGTTATTGGAGACACAGGGCTACAACATCAGAAAATATGTAATTACTAATTAAACTTGTTCACTTTATTATTACAGTAATTACAATAATTTTGATTTGTATAAAATTACAAATGCGCAAAGAAACTAATATGAATTGCAACAAGCAGATGTGTGCTCTCTTTTAGCTCGCTCCTCTTTCTATATATAAAGTCTAAAAGATGTCACAAACAAATTATATAAAATAAAAAATAGTGTAATTGGTAAACACTGTCAGTAGAAAAAAGTCTAATACATGTATTCAATCGCATACCACAACGTAGATATTTAAGAATACTAGAAGATACTTTAAGAATTAATAAAACGAAAGCATCATAATGGTGAAACGTGATTGAAGGTATGCGGAAGACTTTCTTACACTGACTGTATACAACAATTAAATCCTAAAACAAAATATAAACTATATTTATTATTATTATTATTATATCAAATGACGTAATAATGTAAATCGTAAACTGTAATTTATTTTTCTCTTATGTTATTTTATATAATATGCATCCATATATTATTATATTGCATTATATTATGTAATATACACAATATTGTAGTAAGTTTCACATTATTTCATTTGTGTTGTCCATTGTCCACCAAATAACATATGTCCTGGAGCTCAAGGATTTGTCTTATATTGTTCTTCTTGTCTTGTATTTTAATGCATTATGTATATATCAATCGCACACTAGAAGTTGCTAAATTAAATGTGACATCTAAGTATCTAACAAGGCTTCATATAGAACAGCTCAGTGAGTGTAACTCGAGCTGAGTTATCAATTTATCAACTAGAATACTCAAGTAGTCATGTAATATTAAGAATTATAATCAGAAAGACAAGATCAAATATGAAGCTCATATATAAAACCACAGGAAAGTCCGTGTTTAAGGATAAAATTCCTTAATATAATTGTTCTTTTTTATACGAACTAATTAATTGGAATAGCTACTGCCAACTATATCTGGAAGATAAGAGGTCAACTCAAGAAAATAATTGTTCCTGCTCTCCTTTGGTCAGTATTCCCTTTTTTTCACAATTTAGCTTGCAAGTAGTAAAATAACCATCTAACTGTGAGCTTAACTAACATTTGCATACCTGATTGGTGTGGTAGAAAAAATTGAGATTGTAAGAAAATAGAGATTAGCAACCCGCCTGAACTGCAAGATAAACAGGAATCCCAATCTTTATTTAAATAAAAGAAATGTTAAGTTGGCAATGAATTATTATGGGAAGATGTTGCTTTGACTCCACATTCACATGTTTTTAAAACAAGACCCAAAGTCCAATTTTTTTGGGTACATAAACCCAAAAATCCCTTATATTTGTGCACGAATAAATCAAAAAACCATTTGACTCCACCATCATGATTTTGCACCAATGATGATTGAAAGAAAGCTGATTTAAGAGCAATGAATTATAAAAAGATGGTAAGCAACGGACACAATTTCTTAAACAATCACATATCATAAAAAAAGTGATACTCCTTGACAACGATGGTATCCTTATGGCATCTACATAGAACCAGCCAAATAGATATAATATACTCCCTCCGGTCCTATGTATAAGAGAATTTTTTAAGAATATTTTGGTTCTGTATGTAAGAGAATTTTACGACTTTTAAAGTGCATTTATTGTTTAAATTACTTTTATACCCTTGTTTAAGATGTTTGTCTTTTTAATATTATTAGTAAGTATTTAATGTTTCACAATTTTAAATAACCGTATATATGTAAAAATAATCAAAAAGTTAAAACAATGAATGAGTACAGTGATTTTGATGTTTGTTGTTATTTTCTCTTATAAATGGGACCAAGGGTAGTAATGTAATAAATTCTTTAAAAACGGATTCACAAAAATTGTGAAAACTGAAGTGGTATATGATTGGTATGATTCCATCAAGACAAAAGGCACGCCATTTGCACTAATCATCATATGTACTTTGATAATCTGATGATGAATATAGCTTCATAACACTGCAATAATTCATATAATGGCAAGCCAAACTAGTAAAACTTAAAAGAGACTTACCTGTTCAAACAATCCTTTTGGCAAAAAAGTGAAAAAGTTGTACTTTGTAGTCGATATTGAATTCCCCTAACATAATGAACATCAATTCATAAAAATTCTTAAATACAAATATGTGAATATACAATATAATATCACCCATGAAGCAGAAATTCCATTAAGTTCAGCAAAATGGCACTCTATTTCGTTTCAGTGTTCATTATTACGTTTTTTATTCAATTGAAACAACACTCTTAAACAATTCTTATGCAATGTGTTAGACAATTTCAGTAAAATTCAAAGAAATACTAAAAGTTGATTTAGCAGTGCAAAATATTTCACATTTAAAATACTACATAGAAGGCCGATATTCTTTAAGCATGTTGGAGATCACTACGAAGTAGGAAATTGTTTAATTCATAGACAAAATGAATTTTCTCAAACGCAATCATACATAAAATGGGTTTGGCTAACATGTGCAACCAGGTTGCAAACAATAAGAAACATAAATTGCTCACCCTTTTCTTTATTAATTATCAATTTTTCTATTTGGTGGGAAACGAGAGATTAAATGGAGGTAAATCTACTAAATAACTAAAAAAAGATGATAACTAATAAATAAAAAGTGAGCAATTAATACTCTTATCATGTGCAAGGTTGCACACCGTACATAATAGATTATAATTAACAGCAATACAACATAAACTCTATTTTTTGGAATATATTTTGCTTAGAATGCCAGAGTGGTGATCAATCCAAACGACATCTTATCACTCCACTACCTAATTTTCCATCTCAGCCACCACAAGCCAACCTTATTATCCCCTCACCAGAGGCTTAACTTATAAAATCTCAAACTCGTCTACACACTCAACAACATTTTTGAATTCAAACAAACAGAAAACTTATCCTGCAGTCACGAATTTCATCAACAAGTGACAAATCACTTGTTTATACACTTCTATCAACAAGTTACAAATCACTAATCAAACCAAAAACATAAAAAAATAAAAATAAAAAAAGGTCACAAATTTATAGTAATTAGTTCTTGCATAGCTAGCTCGACGATTAATCCCAAACAACAAAACACAGAAGCAGAACAAAAAAAAAACTACCGAAAACGAAGTAAAAATCCAAAACACACATACAAAAAGAAAAAAAACCAATGCAGTGGAATAAAAAGTTAGAGTAGTGAAATTTATGATCGGAAACGAAAATTAGAAAAAGTAACATAATGCGAGAAGCACAAAGAAAATTGAAAATACATATGGTGAAGAAAAGGAACCTTGAATCGAAGGGAAAGATTGGCTTGGCGATCGTTACAGAAGATTGTGCGGTTACCAGGAACCTGAGGCTTGACACGGCCGAGTCGAAACGTTCGAGATGAAGGAACGCGGTGATTCATTATTATGAAAATTGATCCTTTGAGAAGTGAGAAAGAAGAAAATGATGGTTACGGTTGATAATTTATTTCATTTCATCATCCAATTATTGATCCTTCAAATTCAACCGCACATTGTTTTGTTTGTTTGTGTTCCGTTACAAATGTGAAGCGATGAATGAAAATGAAACTTTCTTTATTTATTGTTGTTATTCTCTTTTCGGAACTCGCATTCGTGCTTTTGCCGTACAATATATTATTACTCATTTATTATTCCATTTCTCTTGGATTTCCTTTTTTCGGATATGGACCGTGGCGTGTGTATAACATTATCATTTATTATTTATTTTTTCATAATTTCGGCGAGGGAATATTATTCTATTATAAGGCAGAAAAAACTTTAGGCTCAATTAAAACTTATTTTCTGAATTAAGGAGAATATAAAAATATGAATTGCATTTATTTTTTCAACTTATTTATTATTTGGAGCAATACCATTTCGGATTTGGGAATGGATGATGAGGTGGGACCAGTACTATGGAAAGAGACGCGGGAGGAAATAGCGTATGGAAAATGGTCGCGTAACAAAGTGCCGCGTAATTTCCATTTTAAAAATTATTTGAAATTTTAAAAATAAATAATATATTTTAAAAGTGTTATCTCTCTTTCAAATAAGAGTATTATCTCCATTTTAATTATAAATTATCATCATTTTTTTCATATAAATTAGAAGTAGTCGACAATGAAGTATATTTTGTATCCAATCTAAATCAATTAATTTTGATCGGATTGAGTAATATATTCGACTAAAGTTGATCCATTCCTGATGTGTCTACCCTACAAAAAGGTTAATTAATTCTGAAATGTAAAACAAAATAAAGTAAATGAAAAATGACAAATAACTAAACTACGTGGATTGGGCTGGCTTGACTCTGGGGTAACTAACCTCAACCCACATGTTTAGTGGTTGGCTGACAATGACTTAAGCAAAGTTACACATTTTGTATCCAATCTAAATCAATGAATTTTGATCGGATTGGGTAATATATTCAGCTAAAGTTGATCCATTACTGATTGTCTACCTTACAAAAAGGTTAATTAATTCTGAAATGTAAAACAAAATAAAGTAAATGAAAAATGACAAATAACTAAACTATGTGGATTGGGTTGGCTTGACTCTGGGGTAACTAACCTCAACCCACATGTTTAGTGGTTGGCTGACAATTACCTAAGCAAAGTTACAGATTTTGTATCCAATATAAATCAATGAATTTTGATCGGATTGGGTAATATATTCCGCTAAAGTTGATCCATTCCTGATGTATCTACCCTACAAAAAGGTTAATTAATTCTGAAATATAAAACAAAATAAAGTAAATGAAAAATGACAAATAACTAAACTTTATAAGTAAATGTTTTTCAAATATTTTCTATGGATGTATTTAATTTGACTTTTTTTTATTTAATAAGTGTTATGTTTATAATAAATACATTTGGTAACCTCAAATTAATAGTACTTATATTTATAAACAAAATTTTTTCTCAAAAAGAGGTTTCGAATTAGGGACAACGATGATATAATTTAGTAATACTCTCTTCTTTGTATAAAAAATACTAATATGATTGGTGAACGATTAGTTTGATTGGTTTAATTTTAAATTATATATTTATTTATTTTTTATCGAATTTACTTTGATCAAGTCAATGTGTCGGTCGTTAAGATTGAGGAACTGTTCTTTTGAAGAGTGTCAACATTCTCCATTTGAATCTCCAAGAAACATACAGAATCTTGTAGTGGACTTAAGATATGTGGTATAACTAGTCCAATCAGCATCAGAATAAGCACGTAAATCCAATGAATACAATGACAGAAATAGAAGGATCTGAAATTGAGTTCCTCGCAATAGTCGAAGAGACAATAAACTGACTGACAATATGAGCAACATAAGCAATATCAGGTCTAGTAATCGTAAGATACACTAAGCTGTCAACCAAAGTACGATACAAAGTGGGATCTAGTAAAGGAACACCATCCAATAGAGCATATTTCATATTCAACTCAAGGAGTACTTGCAACCCTATTATCAGAAATACGAGCATGTTCAAGAATGTTAGCAATATACTTGGAATGAGAAAGAAATTAGCCTTTAAGAGAGTATGCAACTTCAATCCCTAAAAAATAGCGAAGAGTTCCCAAGTCCTTCATCTCAAATTATTTGACAAACTGCAATTTCAACTCATTGATTCCACTAACATCATCACCTGTAACAATCATATCATCAATATACAAAGAAAGCATAATGTGACCATATGTGGTAGACCTTATAAATAGTGCAAAATCATATTCACAAAAGCGAAACCAAGAGAAGTGATCACAACAGAGAATTTCTCAAACAAAACTTGATTAGCCTTTTAACTTACACATTTCCCCCTGATCTTGAGAAACTCCTTGTGGAGGGACCATATAGACTTCTTCATAAAGCTCACCATTTAAAAACGTATTTTGACATCCATTTGGGAATATGTCATTGACGAATAGATGCAACTGCAATAAGAGTATGAATAATGGTCATCTTGGCTACAGGAGCAAAAGTTTCTTCATAATCTATATCATATTGTCGAGAGAATCCCTTAGCAACAAGATATGTTTTATACAATCGACCCATCAGACTTAGTTTTAATCTTGTATACCCAACGAGACCTAATAACACACTTTCCAGAAGGAAGAGCTATTAATTCTCAAGTATTTGTTTGTGCAATCCAAATAGTTCTTATGTCATAACTTGTTGCCAAAGAGGATCAAGAATAGCCTATCTATAGGAAGATGGTCCAGACAAACTGCGAATAGAGATTAAGAAATAAGTAAACGAAACTGAATAAGTGGAACAGACAAAATAAAGTAACCGAGTATACTTACTGTGACAAGAAGGGTAACGAGGAGGCAGAGATGGAATATCAACAATCGCATGAGGTGGTTAGACAGTCGGGGACAAGGGGGATGTCACCACGTGGAGTAGTAGTATTTGTCTTGTAATTCTCAACATTACAATCATTAGAAGCATTATCATTATGACCAAACAAACTAATATGGGTTAGTTATGAACTCTTAATAATTTGAGAATCAGGGGAAACAGAGTAAAAAGGGATGTGCTCAAGAAAAACAACATTACGAGAAATATATAATTTTCTTGCATGAGGATCATAACAATAACATTTTTGACCATCCACATGACCAAGAAAAACACACATGGTAGACCGAGAAGGCAACTTATTGTGCCCTATTTGTGGACGAAGAACAAAACAAGTTGAACCAAAGACTTTCAAAGAATAGTAATCAGATATAGAAGCATACAATTTTCCAAAGGGAGACAAACCTGATATGATAGACGATGAAGTTCTATTAATAGCATGAATGTCAGTAAAAAATGTATCCCCCCAAAAGTCACTAATAACCGAAAAAGACAACAAAAGAAAACGACCAGGCTCAATAATATGACGATGTTTCCTTTTAACAACTTTATTTTGTTGAAGAGTATCAATACAAGATGGCTTGTGGAGGGTGCAATCATAAGCAAGTAATTCAGAGAATTTTTTAGAGGTATATTTACCACCTAAATCACAACGAAAACACTTTATAACATTATTATGTTGAGTCTCGACCATGGCACGAAACATATGATAAATATCAAAAAATTCAGACCAATTTTTCATAAGATAAACCCAACAATAACGAGTGTAAAGCTGAAAATTTAGCAAGTTTACAACCACAATAATATGAAATATCACTGGTTTGTAATTTCTATAGCTCTAACATAAGCCAAATATTTTAATCTATAAATAGAAATATGTTCAATGCGAGAATGCCATAAATAAAAACTAGAAGACGAATAATTCAAGCGAAAACTAAATAATAAGTTAGCAGTAGTTGTTGAGGCCGCAGTATCTTGGACTCGCAAGTCATCCAAAACATAAAGTCCCTCTTGTCTATGGTTTATCCCAATCAGCCTATTAGAATGTGAATCTTGCACACAACAAGAAGTGGAAGAAAATATAACTGAATAACAAAAATCACATATTGGACTAACAAAAGCAAGACTCAAAGTGATATTAGGAATATAATAAACACCAGAAAAAGATAAAGTAGGGGTGGAGACATAACCAATGTCTGCTAATGGCATATAAGTACCATCAATAGTCATAACCAACACAGACAAGACAAGATTCACAAACACAAAAGATTTATCATCATATATCATATGGTGAAATGTTCCATGATCAATAATTCATATGGAAGAATATATATATGACATATTAGAGGAGTTCAAACCTTTAGCATAGGTGGCAGACATGGTATGTGATTGAGTGGCAAAATGTTTTTGAAGTTGTTATGCAGTATCAGATATTTGGGAAGCAGACTCAAATGAGTACATAGAACCATAACTAGAGTCAATGGTAAGAGGGGAACGATGCAAAATACCCCCACGAAGGCCCTCAAAATCATGAAGAGCCATCGGAAACCAAATCAAACGTTGCTCCTCTCTCTGATCAACGTATGGTTTGACAGCTTTCAACTCAGTTGACTCCGTATGAGCCAACTAATCCCACAAATTAGTCATTGTCAAGTAGAATTCCTGAATGGTCATATTGTTTTACTTAAGAACCCTAATATCACTTTCCAACTGATAACGTTTTTCAAAGTTTGACTGAACATACAAACATTTCAAGTGATCTCAAATCTCTTTTGCATTATCATACTTTGCTAGTTGCACTTCTATAGCTAACTCATACGAATTATTAATCTAAGTAATAATTTTTGAATTACTAACATTCCATCTTTTCAAATCTTTTGCATATTTAACTTCATCCCTTTTATATGTAGGCTTAACAAAAGTTTCATCAACATAACCCCATATATATTTTTCAATTAAAAAAATTTTCATTACATAATTCCAACATGAGTAACTTTGTTCATTGAGGTGGACAATAACAACTTGAAAAAAATCATTATTAGCATCGGCAATAACAAATAATGATAGGAAAATACGATAGACACAACCACTGAGACAAAATAAATTAAGGATAATATGTCAATTATTGAAACTTTCACCCATTTCCTTCGAAACTTTCAATTATTCAAATCACAAATTTCCAAACCTTTGAACATTTGAAACATTCAAAATTCAAAAGTAAGACTACCGAAACGTTGAAACTTTCAAATCGGTATTTTCCCAAATTTTCAAAAGTTTCTATGAACATAAAACTTTCGAAGTGCATTTTTCTCAAAAGTTTGAAAGTTTTGAAAGTTTCCATCAACATGAAATTTTCAAAACTAACAATATGAAAGTTTTGAAATGTAAAAATCCGGAAACATGAAGTATTCAGTTTCGAAACTTTGGAATTCACGGAAAGTTTCGAAGTTAATTTGGAAGTTTGTCCTTCAATGAAACTTCTTAACATGTTTCAAAAGTTTGGGAACAATATGAAAGTTCTGAAGTGCATTTTTTTTAAGTTTTTTTTTTCATTTTTTTTAATATTGATATATTGCAGTGCCTAGAATGAGAGGTGCATTTGACCAAATTATTTGCAACTTGATAGATGATAGAAGTGATGATGTAGAGATAATTCCACCAACAACAATATCAAACAAACAACGAAACGAAGCAAATCGTTCAATTAGGAAGCGTCGTCGAAGACAAGATGTCCAAGATGATGTCGTTGAAAGCATGCACATATGAAGGAGGATGTCTCTAAGCCTCCACAGATGGAGCAGGATAAGAAATAGTATGCTCCACATGCTAATGATATTGATGAGCAGGATCAGCAGACCAAATTCTCCAAGGGACTGATGGTGACACATGTGTTGACACAATATGAGCACCACGTGGCTCTAACACTATGAGAATGAGAGATATATTTTAATTAATTTTTAATTATATTTAATTAATCGTTTATTTAAGTTTATTTATTTAATTTAAATTTATTTAATTAACTATTTATTTAAATTTATTTATTTAATTATTTATTTAAGTTTATTTAATTATGTTTATTTAATTAAGTATACATTTAAATTTATTTAATTAATTGTTTATTTAATTTAAGTTTATTTAATTAATTAATTATTATGTGATTACTCGCATGATCGTGGGTCGTTAAAAGTTATTACTCATGGATTGAAGCTGAAGAAGTTTGGTAAAGATCTTGTGTCAGATCATGTACAACATTGGATTTGAGAATCTAGACTGCTATATGTGTCTTCAGCCTACCTCACTACGGCTGAAGTTGGTCTGATATTTGCATTTGTTAAAAAATGGTATAGAGAGATCAACTAATTTCATTTGCCATTTGCAGAAATGATTATCATGTTAGACGACGTTGCAACTCTCCTTCACATCTCACCCCATGGTAAATTTTTTAATCCACCTGTGAATATGAACACTAATAATGCTGCAAGAGCTTGTAGTTGGACTGCAAAACATGCTGTTGAAAGAGGATTTATGGCATATCGTCGGAGACTTGATACTTTGTTGCTCGAGGATATAATGTTTACACCATATGATAATGATCGAGTTAATCATCCGTATGTATCGATTTTGATATTCTCTAGATATCTTCGATGTTGTGGAGTCTCCGTCTCATATTTGTCGGAGCGATGTCTTCGACAATTTGGTCGTATTCAGTGCATTCCGCGTGACGTTCCTTCGATGTTGAACAATGTAGATTGGATGTGACACACTACTATGAGATCATATGTAACGACCTTTCAAAGTCTATATCCCGTTACAACTTTTCTCAAAGAGGTCACTGCAGACAACTATGCATGATACATAAGTGTTTCACATCCTCTGATCCTCCCTTCATCTATTAATGCACCTTCGAGTCCACTTACTGCTGCTGCACATGGTCCATCATCTTTTGTACATGTTGGTCCATCACCAGCCCGAGACTGTAGAGCAGTTAAGCTTGTGCGTATGGCCATAAATTTGATAGCTCCATTTAGTGAAGTTCATGACATATTAAGTGAGTTAAGCTGCTTGTACGACGATTAGTGATTGTGTTATGTATGATTGTGTTATCTATGATAAATATTGAACATTAATTTCTATTTTAATATTTTGTGTTATTTATGAATTTTTATTTTGAGTTCATCCATAATAAATGATAAAAATGTAATTTATAAATGATAAAACATAAATGATAAATGATGGATCAATGTGTTCCTGATGCTTCATACGTCCTGCATAAGCTATTTTCCATGTCTTTGCACACTCACTACAAAAGTTTTCTCATTTTTGTGAGGTACCTGACAAATGACAATTAAATTTCAATTTGATATAAACAAGAAAATATTAATTCATCTGAACAAGAAAATATTAAATATTAATTTAATAAAGGTTTAATTGCACTTTTGGTCCCCCTATTATAGGTGAAAATTGAAAGTAGTCCCCCCATTTTATTTGTCCCCAGTTTTAGTCCCCCAAACAGAATTTGATGCCAAATCATGATGAGTTGTTATTTTTCTAATGATGTGTTAATAAATAGGTGACGTGGCAGACGCTTACGTGGAATAAACTTATTATTATATTATTTTTGATTAAAAAATATAATTTTTATTTTCAAAAATCATTTTAATAATTATGAAATATTTTTAAAAATATAATTAAATTGTTAAAATTATATTAAATTAAAATAAATTTGCAGAACCCTAACAATAATCAAAAGCTCAAATCATCCGAATTACTAAATCATCCAAATCATATGAACATGTTTCAAATTGCCGAAACAATACTAACTTCAGTCCACCTTAAAAGTCAAGTTCTCTATATGATACCATGCTTAAAATAAATAGATAGAATCACTATAGCACAGTTAAATGAAGCAGAAAACAAGAAACGACGTCGTTCAACAATTCAGTGAACATACAAATTTCAAGGCTGTTTTGATGAACTTCTTCCATTTTATTTTGCTGTTGACAACACTTGTACAGTGAGGTGCTACTATCTCTTTTTTCTTCAACTTCTTCTCTCCTACCTTTTCTCCCTGAATTACTTCCCCGTTTTCCGCATTAACAGAAGTATCATTCTTGCATTTTTTAATAAGGTCACCCTATAATGCTTCAACTTTCCTCTTTTTCTTCTCTGACGAAACTTCGTTCCCTGGTTTCAAGTTATTTTGTTCAGAAGACTCTTGCGATTTCGGAAGCTCCATATTTTTGTCATTACTTGTCGTACCATTAGAAGCGGTCTCCACTGCACCCTTTGCATCAGGGGCAGAATTATTGGTCTGGACTGGTTGTTGCTGCGAAGCATGGAATGCTCGGGCTTTTGCCCTGTGTTTCTTTCCATCAACATGGAGAAGAAGCGCTTGCTTACTTGTAGCTTTTGTATTGCAGAGACTACAAGGCGCAAATAAGAAGGGCTTAAGGGTTCAAAGATTTGAGGCTTTAGCTTGAAACATGTTCATATGATTTGGATGATTTGGAGCTTTTGATTATTGTTAGGGTTCTGCAAATTTATTTTAATTTAATATAATTTTAACAATTTAATTATATTTTTAAAAATATTTCACAATTATTAAAATGATTTTTGAAAATAAAAATTATATTTTTTAATCAAAAATAATATAATAATAAGTTTATTCCACGTAAGTGTCTGCCACGTCACATATTTTATTGACACGTCATTAAAAAATTACAACTCATCCTGATTTGGCATCAAATTCTGTTTGGGAGACTAAAACTGGGGACAAACAAAATGGGGGGACTACTTTCAATTTTCACCTATAATAGGGGGACCAAAAGTGCAATTAAGCCTTTAATAAACAATACTAATCATAAATTCTACTTGTATTTTTCAGTCCAACCTAACAATGCTGCAATTGCGCGAAACCCACAATTTCCATTAAGTACAACATTTGTTATCTCCTCAATATACGAACGTATAAAATTAGTAAAATATATGTTAAATGGTTGCCTTGCAGAATATTGTGTTGATTGATTTGCATAACGTTGAGATGGTTGTCTTACAGAACGTTGAGATGGTTTTTTTGCAGATTTTTGAGAGGCATCAACATACTCCCAATATGAAGGATCACGAGAAGTATCAAATTATTTTTTCCTTTTACTAGCTCATTTGGTTCTCACCTTACCAGGTAGTGCAAGTATTGTTGTTCTATTAGGAAATACAAGTTCACAAACATTTTCTCTAAATATCCTTTGACCAATATTATCTTGTTTCTTTATGAATGCTTTCATTGCTTCCAACTCATTGAAAAGTCATAATCTGATAAAGATTCTTCATTCCAATTCATGCTCAAAGCTTAAATTTCTCCAAAAAGCATGAATGTTATCTAAAGGGATAACATTACCAGATATCTACAACTTTGTCAACTCACAAGCACATGGTAATCCATGAGTTGTTCTGATTGAGCAACCACATTTTGTTTTGTCAGTACCTACAATTTTCACCCTTTGTAACTGTTTGTCAATTTTTTTAAACATTTCCTTGATATACAGTGATATAGACTTTGAAAAAATGATGAATTATATCCATGCTCAACATCTTTGATGGTTTTCTGAAAAGACGATTGAATGATACATATTTAGTTCTTCAACGTCATACTCACAACATCTCAACTTTTACACAAATCACCAAAACTAGTTTGCATCATGTTTTTCAATCTCCAATGAGGAGACTCAACTCTACAAATAAATTAAATAACACAATTTAAAATAAATCACATAAGCTAGTAAATCATATTTTGTAAAACAGAACAAATCATAATTTAAAAATACCTGTTAGATATTGTGTTCCTCAAATGCATCACTCTATTGGTCCAAATCTTGACAAATCTTTTTTTGTAATGTGTCAACTATGAATCTTTCACATAATCAACAAAAAGAATAATATCGGCACACACTAGCTCAAAGTGTTGCAAGTGATGATCATATTTCTCCACACTAGTCGAATATACAATTTTTTCCCATAAATCCATTACTTCTTCTTGTCTATCATTTTTCACATATTGTTTGCATCTTTTCCCAATATTTTTTTTTCAATATGAAAACAACATAGCAAATATATTGAAGCAGGAAACACAACACTAATAGCATTCATCATAGCAAGATCTCTATTAGTCATAATAACTTTAGAAATTAAAGTCTCATATTTGAACAACTGTCGTACTTTTTCAAATGAAGTTATCTTGTCGCTCTTGTTTCAAGTAAGCAAATCCAATCGAAAATATCAAACTAGTAGATGTGACACCGACAATTTCAAGTAATGGTAGTCGATATCTATTTGTTTTGTATGTGTTATCACATATCAAAACAAAATGAAACGTGTTTAACAACTGTATACAATCAGGACGCGTCCAAAATATATATCTCAAAACATCATAATTTTCCCGTCTTCTTGTTCGATGCACATAATTTTCTTGTTGTATTAACTTCAACAGATGCTGCATTTATGTGTATGAACCTCTCAACGATGATCGATAAATGAAGTTATCTTGTCGCTCTTGTTCCAAGTAAGCAAATCCAATCGAAAATGTCAAACTACTAGATGTGACACCAACAATTTCAAGTAATGGTAGTCGATATCTATTTGTTTTGTATGTGTTATCACATATCAAAACAAAATGAAACGTGTTTAACAACTATATACAATCAGGATGCGTCCAAAATATATATCTCAAAACATCATAAGTCTACCGTCTTCTTATCCAATGCACATAATTTTCTTGTTGTATTAACTTCAACAGATGCTACATTTTTGTGTATGAACCTCTTAACGATGATCGATAAGTACTCATTGTTTTATATATTTGACTGGGAATTGTGAGATTAGCTTTATTTCTCTCTTTCAAAGCATTTAAAATGAATCTTGGTGCAAGCATATACTTTGTCATGCCATTGACAAATTTCCTCTATTCTTCGTTTAAACGCTCCAAATATGAATGATCGGTTACAATATCAAGTAAATCATGATTGTGTGTTCCACAACGAACACTAATTTTCCATCCTTCACCGACACTTAATAGTATACATCTGAGAGTAAACGAACAATTTTCCTATACAATTTCTCGAGTGAGAAATACCTACAAAATATGTTTCAAATAAGACATCAAATATATTGCTATAGTAAAAATTTGATCGGTGTTGGATTATCAGTAATAATACCTGATCGGTGATGAATTTTTCTGTAGAATCTATAACCGTTCTTAAAGCAGGAATCTCAACTCTACTCATACCTAATTTCAAAAATAGTAATAAATTTAATTAATAATAATATTATAAATTTATTTTTCAAAATAAAATTTTAATTATAACATACAATAGGAACTTTTTTAAAAAAATTGAAACTTTTGAAAGTTTCGAATTTTTTGAAACTTTAAAAATTGAGTTACTTTAAATGTTTGAAAGTTTCGAAGGTTGTATTTCGAAAGTTTGAAATTTTCGAGCATTACATTTCGAAAATTTTAAATTTATCAAAATTTTCGAAAGTTTTAATATTTTCTATAAAATCACACTTCAAAACTTTCAAATTTATCCAAAGTTTCGAATTCCTCATAAGATCCTGAAAAATAGCATTTCAAAACTTTGACATTTATCATAAACTTTTGGAATTGATTAAATTTTCTGAAAAAATAAGTTTCGAAAGTTTTAAATTTATCAAAACTTTCAAAAATATAAAAAAATAACTCACTTTTAATATTTTAAAAGTTTGCAATTTCCGAAAGTGGAAGTAAAAGTAAAGTAATAATTTTTGTTGTTGATGATTTTATACATAATAAAAAAGGACAAAATAGTATTTTTTATGAGAATAGAGGGTGGAAGGTACAAGTGGGAGGGAGGGTGCACATTACAATTATCGTTGTCATCTTCTGCATAAGAACCTATTTGGGCCGGCTTAATTCTTAAGCCCATTATAAAAAACAAAAAAGTCTAATGATCCATCAAACAAAAACCCAAGGTTGTTTGTTCTTGTTGTTTTTCCAACGTTGATAATAAATAAAAACAAAATCTTTAAAAGCTTAATATGTTCGGTCCCAAATGGCAGCTGCAACAACAACAACATCACAATTGTTCAATCTCACGCGCTCTCCACGCTCCAACCTTCGTCACTTCTCAGTAAACAATGTTTTTCTTCTTCATCACCAACCCTTTCCTTCCAAACTCTACTTCAACCATCGTTCAAATCTCACATTCATCAATTGCAATAGCAAGGTATATATAATAATAAAATACTATGCTGTGATATATTTCTTTCTCCTTCATTTAGTGGCAAAGCGTAACTCAAAAATTTGTTTTTTAAAAATGGGGTTGCTCAAAATTGTGTATTTAAAAAAAGGGCTAACTCAAAATTTTGTATTTAAAAACGGGGGAGCTCAAAACTGTTGTTCAAATTTGGTTAATTTTTGACCTGTTTTTGTGATTTGAAGCTGAATAATTCAAGTGGGGGAGAACATTATGATATGGATGAAGGTGTTTTTGGGGGGTATGATGGAATTGAAGAGGATAGTGATGAGGATGATGCAGAGAGTAGTGTTGATTTGTTGATAAGATTCTTGCAAAGTATGTTTAAGAAGATGTCTAAAAGAGCTAAAAAGGCATCTCGTTCTGTTCTGCCTTCAGTTATATCTCCTCAGCTTGTAAGTTTTTTTCCTTTTCTTCATTAATTGGAATTTGGAAGCTTTAATTTTAAATTAGTATAGTCAATTTTTGGATAAAACATAACTACCAAGTTGCTATAGTACACGTTAGGCCATTAGTGATCATGAATAATTATTGCATATAGCACATGTACATACTCAACCGTATTAGGCCATTCTATGTAAAACTATTACATTTTGTGAAGGTTGTTAATTTTGCATGACATTTTGGTATAAATCAAGTATCGCAACTCTCGAGTCGGGTAGAACTACATTAGTGTCAAAACTATCCCTCAAGAGTTTTAAGCTAAGAATTCAAACTTGTGACCTCTAGTTAAGCTAACAGAGACACATGTCATCTCATTTAAGTGTTTTTGGGTTGCATGACATTTAAATTTACTTCTTGGAGAAACTACCTATAATAAAAAGTTGTAAGAGTGTTTTGTAACATTTTTACTATGTATTATGCAATCACCACATTTTGTACTAGACAAAAACAATGTACTTCACCTGTAATCAGTTGGATTTTGAATATATTGCTAGAAGTTTTAGCTTCAAGTTTCCTTGTCTCCGCTTATGAATTTTGTGATGGTTCTATAATTGAAATTTGGATTAATTGCAGTTTTGGTCCCTCTATTATTACCAATTCACGGAATTGGTCCTCCTATTTTAAAAGTTGACAATTTTGGTCCCCCTCTATTTAAAGCATCATGTCATCATTTTTTAGTTAAAAAAACAGAGGGAGAGACAAAAAATATCGACTTTTAAAATAGGGGACCAATGAATCAGTAAAAATAGGGGGACTAAAATTGCAATTAAGCCTTTAAATTATTAGTCATGTCTTTTGCCTTTTTAAGTTTCAAAATATTAAGTTGTTTTTGGATTAGCTAATCCTGTGGTAAAAAAAACTTATGATGAAAATCATAATAAGGTGAATCAAGCATGCAATTATTCTTGTGGCAGTGTTACGGTTTTGATTTCTAAACACTAGTCAAAGTAGAATACAAAATGTGCTGCATGCTTCTTTTATGGAAGTTTAGGTGCTGAAATTTATCTTTCAATGTTTCCTTGGTTGCTTTCCATGTGAATGGGGAAATCCAGGTTTCTTTTGCTGTTGATGGAACTTTGCTGCTTGCTTCACTTTCTGTTGTCAAAGCACTTCTTGAGGTATTGCTTCCTAACTATTATGTGACTTAATGAAGAGTTCATGTTTAGTCGAAACCACAGTTCGTTTTACTTCGCATTTATAAACACTACTCGAATTGAATCGAACTTTTTCCCGAGATGAATAAGAGATGTTAGGGAGGGGTTGCAATAAAATGTGTGCAAATAATAATTCTCCTGCAGTTTCTAGGGATAAAATGTATTTTCTCATATTTGATTTTGTTAAACAACTTAGAATTCATTTTTTTCAGAAGTTAAATATTGAAATGTTCTTTGCACACTGTTTATGCTCGATAAACACCTTCCTTGATTCTCTTACTAATTCATGGTCCAGTGCAATGCTCGAGTGAGTTATGTGAGAAGATGATAATATATGTGTACTTTGAGACATTGTTTATGTTGAAAATATATTTATGATCTTTGTATTTATTGTATATCATATCATGTAAATAGGGATAATATTTTCTATATTTATTGCCTTGAGCCTATATAAAATTGACTCCGCTTTGTAGTTCAGACACAGTTTCATCACAAGTCTCTCTCATTTAACAGTTAATGATTTAGAGAAAGAAAATGTTGGATGTGAGTGAACTTGAACAATAATTGTTCAGGCTTTAGATAATTCTTATATTTTTGGCTTTTGATTATTCTTATATATATATATATAAGGAGGGGTGAAGTAACTCCACTCCAGGTTTAACTTTGAGCAGAGCTACTCCGCTTAATAATTCATCATCAACATGAAATTTCATCAATCCTAGAGTAACTTAATCCCACCGATATGAAAATACCTATTTTGAGTAGTTGATTGAAACATCAAATGCTAACTCTCACGAATTTGTGATCATAGAAGCTATACGAGCGCCAAGGCTTAAATATGGTTATCAAATTTTGTAGTCCACCTTCACAAAATCTCTTTGCTTTATAACTAGAGAGTGCGTTATGAAGTAGTAGCTAACAACTATTGGTGAATATTGACTATGAATTGCAGGTCATATGCAACCTTGGAGGCACTGTATTCGCCGCAATTCTGATCCTCCGTGTGGTATTGGCAGCAATTTCTTACTTCCAGTCTAGTGGGAATAGTTTCAATCAAGGACAAGGAGGCAATTCCTTTGGTGCTATAGCTTAGAGACCTCTTCTGTAAATTTAATTTGATGGTAGCTTTCATGTGAAAATTTTCTTGAGGTACATATTTTATTTGGTTTAGATGAATAAAAGCACCCTTGGTGTTGAGAAAGAAGAAAGTGATAGATCATATGAATGAACATGTGTGACTGACTTACACATTGAAGGGTGTGATGTATACAATGAATCATAAATACAAGGATTACAATTATTTTAGTTATTGTTGTTACATAATTTACAAACCAAATCAAATTATAAACCAATCTTGTTCATTAATTATTTTTGACCCACTCTCTCATGTTTGAACATATATTATATTAATATATGAACCAAACTTGTTACAAGTCTAATTGATCCTAGGATCTTTCATCGACTTGGGTGTGTGTTTGGAAAATACCAAAATTATGGTGGACCAAAATCTACATGTTGGAACTTTAAAAAAAATCATAGCGGTAGATATTTAAATTCACTATCAAAGTTGGTCGCCCTTCAATCAAACACACGCATAGTCTTTAATTGTTGAAGTTAGTGATAATGTCTTTAGATATGTTATTTTCCCTAATGTAATGATAATCTATCATATTGTGTTTGGCCTTCTCAATAACAACCGAGTTTAAATGTGATTATCACGAATACTACTTTCTCATTAAATATAACATCCTTTTGAAATATTTATGTGTCTTTATAAGATCAACTTCAAGTTAAAAGATTTAATTGTTAATTATTTCAATATCAAAACACTCATAATTTGATATTATACATTCTTTTGTAATAATCAGTAAGTAAGCAACAAATGCTATGATACAAAAATAAATTAATCATCTCTCTTGAATAGTAAACATAAAAGAACCAATACTCTAAACAAATTTAATACTATAATTAATTTTTAAATTTTTTGTGATTTAGTCAACAAAGTATAGTATTTAAGAAAGGAGGTAATAAGTCTTACATGTAGATCAAATAGGCAAATAAGTAACTAAAATTGTGAGTACCAATCAAAATACTAATGAATTTTATAAATTAATAAATACAAATACATCAATGACACTATAGGTTATATAACTCCTTATTAAATGAATATGTGACCTTTCATGTGAATTTCAAATCTATGTTACATCACTCGAAATTAAATTACATATAAAATTTATAATGTAAAAATTATTTAATGGGTTTGGATTACAAGCATAAAACTTTAAAGTTGACATGAAATTCATAATTTAACATGTAACAAATTTATGGTAATATGTCATAAATATGGATAAATGAAAATATCATCATTTAATGTGTCACGTCATACTCACATTTTAAAGACCCAAATGTCTATTTATTTGTTAATTGTTATGTATGCGATGTCTCCAAATCTCACTTCTCCGAGAAAATGTTTGATTAAGATAACATCTCTAATGAAAATGTTGTCAAGATACTAAACCAATTGAATGCATCTTGTATAATAATAGAAAACCACAAATGAAAATTGGGTAGTCAATATCAATGAGAGTAATTCCAAATTATTATACCATAATGTTAAATATTTCATTTTCTTGGAGATTGTTTGAGACTATTTAAGGTAAAGGGTTTGCAAAGACCAGTGTGCCGGTTTGAGTAGATTAGGATCCACTTATTTAGTGAATTTTTTTAATTTAATTTCTTAAAATGTGTGGTAACTTTACTGATTAATAAAAAAGTGAAAGATTTTTAAAGTAAACAATTATTTATATTTTTAAAAATAATAAAAATATTAAAAATTTGATTTGATAATTTTTATTAATGCATCTTCATTAACTAGTATCTCATCCTATTTCTAAATAATGGTTTATTTCAAAAAACTGTCATCAAAGTAAAATAAACACATTTAAAAAATAAAAAACATAAAATATTTTCACAAAAATAAATATCCCCTAAAATAATCTCTCTTGACTTAAATTTGAAAATTAAGGGTTGACTTTCTTTAAAACATAAAATTTCAATTTCTACTATTTTAATTGGGCAACTAAGAAATGTAATTCAAGCAATTACTCGATTAACTTTTATAGTGACTTCACTTACTCATTATAATACCTTAAATTATTCTTATATTTTTAGTTTTATTTAGTTACACTCTAACAATAGCTTAATTCGCCTAGACGCAAAACTAGAGGGAGAAAAATGAGGATGTTAAAAGGAACAATTGGACAGTATGAACACACCATGGCACCATTCATCAACTACGAGGCAAAAAAGCATCAAGTAGGGTTTAATAACTCAGATAATATTCGTAACACTCTTTGGTATTTAAGATCTATATATATATTTTATCCAAACAAACAAAATCATGTTTCAATTTATTCAACATAGCTTCACAAACAAAAACCAATGTTGAGTCTAAAAAAAAAAGCACAATGTTGAGACCATTATACAATATATAACCATTATGTATTCAAGAGAAGCAGCATTCTTTTACAAGAACAATGATCATTTTAAAAGTTATCGAGAGTGTCATGACAGGAAGCCTATATAGCTCACAAAGCTACATCTTATGTAAATGAATAAATTTTCAACACACTAACAAATAGATTTGCTTAAATACTAAACGTCCATTTGGACTTCAACACCTTGAGTATATGATTTATGGGAGCTCTGAAGTAGAGACTAATGTTTCTATTTGCATTTACTATCAGGTGATGAAATTTCATAGAGACTATGTTGCTCTTCCAAAACCACTTCCTACCTGCATATGCAACCATTCCGGTGATGAACCCCGGCTGTAATCTCTTGTAGCTTGTGAACCAAATGGTATGGTGGTTGTGTCATAAGTTTGCTGATCAAACTGGAACACAAGTTGATGTTGTATAAGAATGAAGATAAATTTTTAGCTAAAAAGGTGAAGACTTAATTAAATTTTTAAGAGCCTCTACTTTAGACTGTGCGATTTTGGTCACTAAATAATTTTTCGGGAGATTTTAGTTTTCAAATTTTTAATTATTATAACTACGTTCTTTCATTCATTTTCATCATGGCCAACCCAAAAATGAGTAAGACCTAAAGTGGATTGTGGACCCATATCCTCTACAACTGCAGTATGGTGTTGCAGGTGTAGAGGATACGGGTCAACGGATGTAAAGTGGACCCATATCCTCTACAGAGTGTAGCCTATGCAAAATCACAATAGCTTAACGTGATTTTGTCAATACCACTGCGAAACCAAACACTTACAAAGTTATTCTCTCTAAATCTAACAGTAACTATAGCTGCAACACCATATTGCATTTGGAGAGAATCCAAATACAATAAATAATAGATGAATAGTTGTTGTATGTTTGTTTTCACGGTAGATAACTGTTAAACTTGTGTTAAAACCAAGACTCCAATATGTAGCTTCAACGGATACACATGATCATTGCTTAGGTAGATGTGAAAAGTAACATGCATTAAATCTTTTTATTAGCATTTGTGGCCTTTTCACTTTGCAAATACTAGTGTGTGCTTTGGACATTTGTGTCCATATGTGTAGTCTGTATATATAGAATTCAATTTAAAAATGTAAGGATGTTGTTCAATACTTACATCTTTAGGAGGAAACACATCAATACCAGGGGTCAATCTTGAATTTACTGCTTCAAGCTTCATCGATAAAAACTGTGATGTAAAAGTAAAATTACAAGACTCAGAAAATAAACTACAAAGCATACATATTTTTACAAAGAATGACAGCATCAGATAAATAATTCACACCTCTACTTGGTTCTGAAGTGATTGGATATAATTGATTATCTCATCAAGGACCAATGCTTTCCCAATAACCTGAATAAAAAAAAAAGTGCCCCAATTTTTACTTTCCTAGAAAGCACAGTACATAAACCAACCATAAGGAATATTTTCAGCTCATCATACTAGAGATTTACATAAATATCCACTGATGATTTTATTCTTTTCTTTTCCTTTCATAAGAAAAGAAAAGTAAACACCTTTTATGTTATTCTTCTTCCTTTATGCTTAGTTTTTCTTCTTTGTTATTGTATACATAAAAATGTGGCACGAGCAGAGACAAAACTCAGCAGACAGTGAGTTAATCATACCTTGTTGCAACCAGGGACTAAATCCTGAAGAACTTTCATCCTTTCACTAATCTTTTCCCTTCTAGCCTGTCCAACAGTGTCCACCAATATTCTATTAGAAAACTAAGTCATTAACTCTAATTACAAAATATTCAATGATTCAATCAATACTTTACTCCAATTTCCACAGCAGAATCATTTTCTTAACCCAACTTTTTTAGGGAATTTTTACTTATCATGACATGTCCTATAACCGAGTCAGTGTGCCAACCTCTAAATTACAATCACCCCAGTTAAGAAAATGATCCTTACAAAGAAAAACACAAAAAAGTTACCTAAAACTAAAACAACTGTTAAGCAAATATAGAATTTGGTCCCCGAAGTTCTCAACTTAATGGCAATTTCAGCCTATCAAATCCAAGCTGTCAACTTCACTAACCAAATTGTAAAAACAAACTCCAGAACAATAACAATTTATTAAAATTCTACTGTGCTATAGCCATCATTTGACCACACTAAGATCAAATTCTATAAATCTAATAACAAAATTATAAGGGGTAGTTAAGTTAGTGAGAATAATGAAGTAGGAAAATACTCTTTCTGCAAGACTGTGGCTATCAGTAGCTTGACCTCTTCTAGCTCGAACATGAATGTAATCTTGCTTAGGATGTGCCTCAGCAGTTTTTTCCGCATGCTTTCCTGAACTGTTTTCTTCTCCTACTACTACTTCACCTTTACTGTTCCCCGATGTTTTACTCCGTTTTCCATCATCATTCTGCACAAACCCAAATTCACTACCTCAACTCCTATAACAAATCTTCAATTCCAAGCAAAATAAAATAAAAATTATCAATTTTCAAAAAGCAGATCCATTCTCCATATAATAATATTCCATATGAAATATAAGCAAAGATGGTATTAAAAGGTTGATATAAGCAAAAGATGGTATTAGTCTAGATACATTAACTTCTCAACTATTATTTTTGCTTTAAATTTCATTCCGGAAAAGTTAGTCCAAATAGATCAACTTTTCAACTACAACTTTTGTTTTCTATTTCATTCCGGAGGGAGTACTAAACCTTCCAGTTTCTAGAGGAAAAAGTCCCTTGTAATCCAGAGTTCAACCGGAAGCTAAGTAAAATCTCGCTAAGGATACAACACGATCAATTTGACCTGAATTGAAGTTCATTATTCGCTTAATTTCAACCATTAATGACTCAATCACTCGATCGATTATACATTGAATATACTAGCAATTTTCTAGTAGAACAAAATTCGTACGCAACATAATTACTTTTTTCTTTTTAATTTTACATTATATAATTGAATAAGCAATTACCACGCTGTTGCCGCCATTGGCATTACTGGTGGAAACGCCTTTAACCGAATCCTCCTCCGAGTCGCGCCTTTTCCAGCCATGGTTCACCGGTATCTGCTCCGAACCGACCGGGTCTCCACCGAGATCTTCCTGCGTGGGAGCAGTTGCAAAATCTCCGAAGGCGTGCTCAAACTGCGGCGTTCTAGCCGGCGGGAACTTCCAGATCTCCGGTAGGTGATAGGATGCCGTGTTGGAAGGAGAGTTGATTATTGGCGCTGGATCCATGGAAAGAATAGAAATTCCAAATATACCCCTAGAGGGGAAATTAACAGCGAGGGAAGAATGGCATAAAAATGAAATATTCAAATTGAAGTGAGAGAGAGAGAGAGAATGGGAATGAGGGTTTGTTATTTGGTATGATGTGGTTGGGAGAGTGGAGAGTAGTGTTGATATTTGTATGTGATGTAATATTAAACACACCTACCTCGAGAGTTCAAACAACTCTCTTCCACACTTCCACTCTTTCATTTCTTATATTAAGGTTATGGTCAACTTCCATCTAGATTTAAGTATATTGCTTTCTTATTATGGATTTTTACTAAATTAAAATTATTACTTTTTGTCTTGAAATATTTCACTTAGATTTAGAAAAGATAAGATGATAAGATGATAAATTAAAATAGTTTATGACTGTTGTAGTTTTAATGACTAAATTGATTGACGTTTTAATTATTTGATAATTAATTTGAATTTTTGACTAAGACAATATTAAAGTGATAGCATTTTATACTTTAAGAATTAAAAATGATGGTTTATTCTTTTTTCTTATTTTGATAAATAAGGATCATTTTTTTGGGTGAAAAATTTACCTCATATCATTTATATTATATTCAATCAAATCCTAATATAAAAGATAATAGAATCAACAAAAATTGATATATTTAATTCAAAATCAAATTAATCAATTTTTGTTAACTTAATTTTATCTTATATTTAGAACCAAAGAGATTAAAAATATCAAATTTTGTTTACTAAATTTTTTCTTATATATATAATTAGCTAGAGAGTACTCGTATCCGCTTTTTCATTGTTTACAACTCGAATCATCGTGAAACAAAAATAGAGACTAATTAATTTCACATGATATTTGATTAGATAAAAAAGTATAGTGTGCCTACTCTTATCCACTCCGTCATTAGACATAAACCGTAATACAACACATGTTTGTGTTGTTCAAACGTTGAAAATAAATGCAAACGAAATACTATCAGAGACTAAAATAATTATTTGAATTAAGAAAAAAAGTTAAATAAATGAAAAAATTTAAAAATATATTATAATAAATTGAAGTTTATAGAATAATAAGGTGTAGAATTTGTATAAAGTTAAAAAGAAATAAACATAAACCATAACACAACACATGTTTTTGTCGTTCAAACGTTAAAAATAAATGCAAACAAAATACTACCAGAGACTAAAATAATTATTTGAATTAAGAAAAAAAGTTAAAGAAATGAAAAAAATTTAAAAATATACTATAATAAACTGAAGTTTATAGAATAATGAGGTGTAGGATTTGTATAAAGTTAAAAAGAAATAAAATAATATATTTGTAAAATGACATTAGTCATAATTGCAGAAGATAAACAAGATACGTATGAATATTTGGGTAACCGTTAAAATAATGCATCTTTGCATTGGATGGTGTTTCTTTTCTATCTTTGCATGCCATTAAAATCATTTTTCTTCTCTTCATTTAACAGCAATTTATTACATATTTAAGTCTTTTTTATTTAATAATAATAATAACAACTTTAATATCATCTTAAAAATAAATTATTTTATTTCTTTTTATTTTCCATATGATCAATTAATAGAAACAAACAAAATGACCGAATTTAAATAATTAATAAACTTTAATTAAAAACGAATTGATCGAGACTCTTTGAATTCTAATCTAACTAAAATAATCATTCATCATTTTTCCTTGACTCTAAACCTACTATAAATTATTAGGATCTACTTTCTCTGAGAATAGTTAGGTTAAGAAAAAAAGGATAAGTTTTCATTTTACTGTTTAGGGTTATTTTATTGTATTTATTTTTTTCAATGCTAAATAATAAAAAATATCTTATTTGCTATTATTTTGTTGCTGAAATAAAATCATCCGACTCTATATTCTTTTCCCTTTTTTCTCCCTAAAACCAAAGATAACATCAATTTATGTTAAAAATATTAGTGGAATACATTAAAAATATATTTTCATATGGTCCTTTTATAGTATCTTTTGAATACTATAAAATTATTGGTTCATCGTCACCATCACCATCATTATTATTATTACTATTATTTTTTAATTATTTTTATCATCATCATTATAATAATAATAATAATAACAACTATTATTATTATTATCAAACATATGATTGACAATAAGGTTCTGGAATACAGAATAATTCATCATTTTTTTAATTTTGGGCTACTGATATGATGTTTAGGACAGTATTAGGAATTTGTCAACGAAAAAAGGATTGTAATATTATTTACTAGTGAAAAAAAATGAATGATATAACAGGTGTATATTTTTTTAATAAAAAAGAAATGTTATTTAATTTGGGGGCATGAATTTGAGGCCCATCGGTTTACTAGTCCAGTATGGACCATGTTTGATATTGACACTAAATAAACTTGTCTACTTACATTGATCAGTTTTGTTTTATTGGGTCATCTTATTAATACTTTTGAAGTGTGTTGTGCCCTAGAGATGGCCCCCCTTTTTATAATTATTATTGATATTGATTATTGAAGCCCCATTTAATAAATGACAATTGGGACACCTCATGAAACATATACATTGATACATTTGGCAACAATTCAACCTATAGTTCCTATGAATCCGGCTTTGAACTCCACTATGAATGTGAAAATCTCATTCAAAAGCACTACTAATATGTAAGTACCTCTATACACAAGTGAGCCATCGAAGACCTTTTCACTTAATTTTTTCTTCTTATAATTAAAGGGTCATGCTAATAATATGGAGATAAATATCATTTGTGAGTGGCAAATAACTCTTTTACAATTAAATGCACAACTTTTAAAATTTATTTTCATATTTAAGTTCTTAAAAAATGTCATAACAACATTTTATTAATATTTATTAGCAGTTTTAAGATGAAATAATAAATGAGGAAGTAGTAGACTAAATGATAATATTACTTTTTGCTTATTAAGACAATAATTAGATTATCATATTTATTATATTATGATTTTTTTTATATTGTTTAATAATATAAGTTATAAAGTGATAAATTATTTTTTTAATAAAAAAATTTACGACGAAAGAATGACATATACATTACACTGTATCATTAATATAATACAAGTTGTGACATATTCACAATTATATAAAAAAAAATTAAGTCTTAATTTAAATAACAAATACTGATATTTTTAAATTAAATATTTTATCTTAAATTTGAACATAAAACCTCACGTTTTGTATAAATTTACGTAATAATATTTACTTTATGAGAAAAAAGTAACTAAAAATATAATTATTTACAAAGGTATGGTCAATTTTTTCCCCTCTCTTCCCAACAAACTCTTACCAAGAAGCTGAAAATAAATAAATATCAGCTATGAAAAATGAATTCAATACTTTATACTAAAACTCTTACCAACAAACTCTTGTTAGCATTAAAAAGATGCATTCTCTCTATCTATCGTTATGAAAAATGAATTCAATACTTTATACAATTTGTTGGTCAAATTATGTGACAATGGTAATAAAATCTTGTACGAGTTGCTCGAAATTACACGAATCATGGAAGAAAAGGCTCAATACATTGCGAAAATATTTTTTCTACTTTACTAAAATAAACTAAAATCTCAAGTATATATATACTAACAAAGAAAAAAAATCATATATACCTTCAAAATGTATTTATTCTATTGTAAGTAATGGATTTTAGGTTTAATTGTAATTTTGATTTTTGATTTTTATCAATTTATATAATTGATCTCTCTATTTTAAAATCCGACAATTTTAATATTTTTTTTGATTTTTTTAACAAAAATATATATCATATTTTAAATAATTTGACATACGATTTTATGAGATATAGAACCATCTAAATGCATTAATTATTCGTATTTATTATTTGAATTACAAAAATGCAAAAATTCTGAAGTTGAAAAGTTAAGTTTTAATATTGTTTTATTGTGATTTCATGAGTGATAATCATTCTACATTATTATATCATATGTCACATTATTTAAAACATATCACATGATAATTTTTTACTTAAAAAATCAAAATAAATAACCAAAGCTGTCAAATTATAAAATAGGAGAATTAGTTTCATAAATCAATAAAAATAAGAAGATAAATCAATAAAAACTACAATTAAATTAATTTTATAATTTCAAAGGGACGAATTTAAATTTATTCAAAAACAATTGTAAAATTATCATTAACGTTATTTTAAATAAATAAAAAATAGAGTAAATTACATTTGTGGCCCCTTAAGTTAATTTCAGGTAATGTGTTAGCCCTTTATCTTGTTTTTTCTTTTTTGGTTGGTCCTTTATTTTAATTTTAAGTTATTATTTAATATTTTATGTTTTAAAATGTCAACAATGTTGTCCTTTTTTTTTTTTACAAAAATTCAAAATAATCATCAAAATTTTCAAACAAAATCCATAAAATTCATTATCATCTTCAATAAAATGTAAATTTAATCAAATTCATATCTTAAATTTTTAAATAAACTCATATTTTTATTTTTTATTTGATGTTGGAGATGAAAATATGAGTTTATTTAAATATTTGAGTTATGAATTTGATAAAATTTGCATTATATTGAAGATGATTATTAATTTTATGGGTTTTGGTTGAAAATTTTGATGACTTTTTTTTGAATTTTTGTAAAAAAAAGAATTATTATTGATATTTTAAAATATAAAATATCAAATTGTTATATAAAATTAAAATAAAAAATCAATTAAAAATAAATAAATAAATGACTAAATCAATATATGTAATTTAACCTAAAAAATAAAATAAGAATATCAAACATACTGCATGCTTAGAGACCCGTTTATAATTTTTCTTCCCTTCCAACTCCCCTTCAATTTATGTCTTCCTTTTAATTTTATAGTATGCAGTTTTGGATGGTACCATCCTTTCTTTCCAGTTTTCCTTTTCGTGCTTATACATTTACATTATTGGGGCGACCTAATTTGGTGTCTCTATGGTTAATGCAAAAGTATATGCCATTTATCAACTGGCATGGAAAAAGGTCTTGCCAAACACTTTGCTATATTTTATGTCATATTCGTTTAGCATAGCCAGAAATTACACACTAGAAATATAGGGATAGTCTTGAGATTTTAAGTGTTCCAGACAAATCAATAAATTGGTCTTTGTAATTAATTGTATGAATATTATCTTAATATCTTTTTGTTGCAAAATCATTTATGATTTTATTATAATCAATATTCTTTAGAATAAAAATCAAATCGATACGGTACATTTAATTTCAAAAAACATCTTACAAATTCAAATTTGTTCAATAAGATATCTAACAATAAAAATTATCTTAATTAAAATATTTTGCAATTTTAATTTTATTTTGGTTTTTACTGTTGTAAACTTCGTACTAAATAACTTACGGAAAAAAGTTTTATCCAATTCTTTTGAATAAACAAGTCCACTTTAATCTTGTTTTTTCCGCTAGAACATTAACAAGTGTAATATAAAGATGGAAAATACCTCCCAAAAGTATCATTAGAACTACTGACAAATAACACATTTTAGGATAATTATTTTACTAATTCATCTTGTAAGTCACTTTTGAGATTATTTCATGTTTTTGGATCATAAATATTTAATGGAATAGACCAACAAAGCTTTTTTTTTTTTTTAACAAAATTAATTATAATGCCACCTATTTAATCACAAGACTTGTCAGAATAGTAAAAAGAAAAAGAAAATACAATATAAGCAAACGAGAAAGAAAACAAATTATAACTAAACAACGACAGGAGCCAAAAAATAAGGGTTTGTTTGATTTAGTTTTTGAAAATTATTTTTTAATTTTTTAAAATTTTAAAAATAAAAACTTTATTTGAAACACCTCTATATAAAAATGCTTTTTAAAAACTATTTTCACTTGACTAGTTTTTAAATCTAAAAAATCAAAACAACCACCGTGTTTTGATTTTTAGTTTCAGGAACACTAAAGCAAAGAAAACACACGGAAAACTCTCACTTTTCATTAATAGCAATATTGTAATCATTGTGACATTTTTATCTGTTTTTTGTTTGTTCAGTTACCACTCTCAATGCACCACCCACTAAGAATGCCTACCAAAAGTTCCACTCGCTTCATTTGTTGTCAAAAGAAAATATATAATCATTTGAATTAATTTTATTTATTTCGTGTTCCAAAAGTAGAAAGACTCAAAACTCAATAAAATTTGATAATTTGATAATTACTCATTTTCATGTTTTTAGTGCCACTAATTAGACTCGTGTGACTAACACAGAGACAATATATGAGAAAAATGTATGTAAAAATTGACAACGGAACATACCATGAATATAAGAAAGCGAGTCGATTGTGGGACGTCACATATCCTTAGTAGCAGGAACAATCAGACATTATCTATGTAAATGGTCGATCAAAGCTACATTTTTATAGGTCACAATTATGACCAATAGGACTAGCGTTTTCCTACAAATACCACACTTATAAATTTTCAATCAATCAATCAAGCATTTTACTGATTTATCTTTTTATTGTTTTACTTTATACATTTATTAGCTCAATAGCTCAAAAATACTCACACCGTATTTAACTCTCTTTGAAGTAGTTAAGAAACTCATAACTGAGAGACATATTTCCTTCCTCAACATAATTGTTTAAATAAAAATAAATCATTGGTTAGAGCAATTAGTCAATGCATAGGAAACAACTCTAACACTTTAAGTAAGTGATCATTGGTTTGATTGGTACCGAGAATATATAGTTGAAACAAGAAAATCATCTTGTATATATAAGTGGTTCGCTGACACAAATAGTTCACAGTTAAAATTATTTGATAAATTATTAAGATATATTAAAATTAATGTCTTATACATTTCTATTGAATATCATTAATCTTTCATTAGTTTCAAACAACATATCATATATATTCTTTTAATTCAATAAATTTTTTTTTTGAAAAAAACAAACATAAAAAAAAAAGATGATTGAGAATGATCGAGTGAGATTTGGAATAAGAAGATTCAACTCCTCTTTTAATTTTTTTTAACCAAATAACTCATTTTTTATATATATATAGACATAAAAATTCATAAAAAGTTAGTTGTTTAATTAATATAAAAGAATTGAGTTGTAATTAAAATAATTTAAATCAAGTGTAAAATTAGAATAAAAAACCACATAAAAATCATGGATTCCCTTTATATATTTGTATAGATTATTTCAATGAATTATATTTTTTTTTCTAGAAAATTATTTTTGTTAAACATTCGCTTGTAAATGTACTTATTTTAAAAATTTGAATCAAACAAATTTTTAATTTTTGAAATACATACTGAAAACAAAATTATCAAACAACTATTTTCATTTTCTTATCTCTAAAGCAACTCTTGTGAATAAGATTATCAAACAAGTTTTATTCTATTTTATTTCTTAAAAAAAAGTGTTTAAAAATTGACTTATAATAGATTTTTCAAAAATTAAAATGCAAAACACAATCAAATAAGTCGTAAGACATCCCCAAACCTAGGAAACAAAAATCTCTTTTAAAAGATCAATGAGTGTTACTAAGGCCAAGACAAACTACTGGATTTGTCCACCAATGATTAATATCAACTTGAAACCTTTATGCTTGGCTTTAAACCACCAACCAACATTACAGTTTGATTCGATCAACAATGTGTTTCAATGAACTAGTTTACTTTTATTAAAGACCTAATTATTATGATCTTTCCAAATGGTCTAACTACAAACTAACAAAATCATATGAAGTTTATCTCAAGCTATTTTGTTAAACAAAAATAAATCACAAAATTGTTGAGAACGATTAAGAGCACAATGATGGACAACACTAGTCACTCCAAATTATTTCAACGTTTCATTCCACACCTTGCCAAAAAAATGAGCAATCAGATAAGAGATGTTGCACAGATCCTACACCACCACACTCAGAAACACATAAATACTTATTTGCGCTCAATATTCCACCTTTAGCCAAGTTGTCGTTTGTAGGAATTCGATCATTTAATAACCTCTAAGCAAAAATATCAACTTTCAAAGGTACCACCTTGTTCCAAACGAAGTCTGTCATGGATGACTCTTCAACCTCCACCTCATTAGTCAAAGTCAAGTATGCACTTTTAATTGAGCACAATACACTATGATCAAGTCTCCATGACCAATCTAGGACACCTTCTTGCATAAAAACATTGGACACTAAAGTACAATATTTTCTCACCAAATCCTCTTCCTACACAAAGAGACGTCTCTTCTATCTCTACTCACAACTATCAACATCCCAACCAGACCTAACCATATCAACTACCAATTCATTTTTATTACAGGCTAACCCGAACAATATACTAAACCACACACAAAGCAACCCATCTTCCAACCAAGGATCACACCAAAATGAAGTATTACTTCCACTACCCACCACTCGAACCATATTGTTTTTTTATCCAATCTACATTACCAAAGCTCATACCTGCACCTATTAACTCAATATCCTTCCACCAAAAAGACTTTGTATGTCCTCGACCACTCCCTAAATAACGAACCAACTCATTTTTTAAATCTAAGACTTTAAACCACAACTCACTTTGTTTTGTTTTCTACCTCCAACACATTTTTATAATAACGCAAAATTAAATCCTTGCACTCGCCAAATATCCAACGCTCATTTATCTCGCATAAGGCACACTCTTTCCCACTTAATCAAATTAATCTTTCTTGATTCCTCACCACCTCCACCCACATAAAAGCTTTAAAAATGATTCAATATAAGCAATAATACCTAAAGGAGCCTTGGAAAAGGAAAGAAAATAGATTGGTATGGCATACAAGACAACTTTGATAAGAACAAGACGACCATCCATTGATAAATGGCGAGACTTCCAACTAGAGAGTCTATTTTGAATCCTCTCGACCAGAGGAGCCCAAAAATATACCCTTCTTGATCAAGGTAATTAAAAGGAGTTTAACCTCTTTTATAATTAAGAATATGAGACACCTCAACTAGCCACGAGATATTCACAGTCACTCCCATCAACAAATCTTGTGAGAGTATACTTTAAGCCTCGAAACAAGTTCAAACAACATAAGCATAACCTTAATAGAAAAAAATATTCCCCAACTCTTTTCCCCCATTATAAGAGTATCATCAACAAAGTGTAAGTGAAAGACTCTGACCTCGGGATCTGACCCAACATGAAAGCCTATAAATAAATCAACATTCACTGATGAACACATCATTGAGTTCAACTCTTAAGTAGTAATTAAAAACAAAAAATATGACAGTGGATCACCTTGTTTTAGCCCGCTCCCGAATCTAAATTTAATTGTTGGGCTTCCGCTAACTAAGTTGGCTATCAACAAAAACAAGGATGATCTCGTGAAGGTAGCTCGGTTGGTGAGGTAAGGGATGTTGAAGGAGTTTTATGCATTGGGTCTCGGGTTCTATCCCAAAAAATTAACATAATCTAACAATTACTAACATTTTCCTATAATAAAAACAAAAGCAAAAGCAAGGATGTGCTTATTTTCATTAAGACCTATACTATCAATTGTTTTATTTCATTCCATTTAGATGATCATAAGGTTAATTTGATAGTTGGAGTGAAGAAGTAAAAAAGTTGAGTAGTAAGATGGTCTTGAATTCGATTTCTACCTTCAAAGTATATTAACAAATTAACTATTATCATACTAACATTAATTTTAAAAAGAGAATATACAAGCATGAGCATAAATACTTAACTAGTTTATGCACATGGTGATTGCAACGATTAATTTTTCCAATCCAATAGATGTTTTTTTGCAGCTTCAACATTGCACGACAATCATTTTGTGATGTTTCACAATATATTTGTGTATTTTTCCTTTTATGATGATAAATTAAGTTAAATATGAAATGATTTATGTTTAAATATATTTTAGTAAAAGTGTATTAGACAATAAATTTCATATTAAAGATTATGGAGGTAAAATTTAAATTTAAATTTCAAATTAAAATTTATTTTTGAGATAAAATAAATTCTACCAAAGAATACTCATATATATTAAAATCAATTTTATATTTTCTAAATCACTTTTAACATTTCCAAAAGTATTGAAACAAAATATACACATTATTATGTTTAATTTTCAATAACAAACATGCACTTAATATAACAAGGGATTACATGAAGTCAACTTCCATGTGTTTATTATCACCTAAACTTGATGACAATAGGCCTATCAAGTTAATTTATTAAGGAGAGAATAAGTTTTTAATCCTTATAAATTTTATAATTTTATTTTTACTTCTTATAAAATATTTCCTTCAATTTTTAGTCTCATGGTCGGGCAGTTTTAGTACTTATTAGTTCCTACTATTAATGTAACAAAAGATAATTCCTACTATTAAGTTAATTTATATGTATCACTTAAATTTTTGAACAATTTTTTTTAACATTTTTATAACAATATGAAATTTTCAACTAGAAAAATTTAAATTTATTTAATAAATAATAATTAAATATAAATTTTTAAGTGCAAATGACTAAAGAAATCAAAATAATAATAATTTGAACTTTAAAATAATTTTTTTAACTTTTATTTTGTAAGGACTTATATTAGAACACATAAAATATATCTATCAAATTTGATCGTATTTCGATAAAAACTTCCATTTATTTTGATTTTATTGAGAGACTAAATATAATGACATAAATTATTAAAATTAATAGTAAACAAAAAATTATAAAAATTAAAACAAAATTATAAAATTTTATATATATCATGTAATTTTATATCAAGAAAGTTTTGGCCCAAAAGGACAGTTTAAAAATTCACGTGGATGTTGGGTGTTTTTAATTTAAAATGGTTCAACGGATTGTTTCTGCAGGTTGCAGGAAAGAGGACATTGTTGTCTCTGCTACTAAAGCCGAAGCATTGAGTGTTGGATAGGTTCTTAAAATGGCGAAGCAGCTAAACCATATAAACCATTGGGTGTTAAATAGACACCATGTATAATGGGTTCTCATTGGAAGTTTTGTCTAAATAATCTAGCAAATGGATGAAACAGTATAAATACATTGTAGAACTATGTGGTAATGAAAAGAAGCACGAAATTAATTGATGAAATTAATTGATGTTACTTAGGTAAGACTTGTGTGGTTCACTTAAAGACTTATTTAAAAAACAAAATTAAGGAAAAAATAGTTGATGTTACAAAAATGTGATGTGGTATAGGGACCAGGACCACTCAAGAAACTCAAATTAAATAATTAATTAATAATGTAATAGTGATGTACACTAAATGAAATAGTTTAATCGAAACTAAAGTGAATCGGAGTTCACTCTAAATTTCCAACATTTAATATTATATAGAGAAAAAATGAATAAAATTGCACTAATGTAATGTTATATTATTCAATAACATTTTAATTGTAACAAATTTTACAAAATTCATTATTGGATTAACGGTTTATATTATATAAATTATTTATGTAAAATTTTGTTCAAATTCAAAATCATTTTATTGATGATTGAGAATTTCATTGATAATTGAGACTCATATAAATTAATGATGTTTAATAAAAAAATTAAAAACCCATAAAGAGGATGATATCGAAGTTCTGTTTTTTGTCTCGTCAAAGATCGAAAAGGGGAATAGAGAAGTATTAGGAGGTCATGCTCGGAGAAGGTAAAAATCGTCCCCCGTCCCATTGCTATGTTGCATGCATATATGTAACATATGTGAATGATTCACACTTTACCTAAGAGGTTAAGTGAGAATTATGTTGTAAATTCAACACTCGAAAGTGATATTTTTGCAACTCACGTATATTTTTTATGTACGATATAAAATTTCAAAATACAAAATGAAGGATTCAAATTACATTGTCTTCTAAAAAAGAACGATCCTAATTACTAGACCTAGATCCTCTATTGCAACAAAAAAAAAACAGTGAAGCTCACCACTGTGCACACTTGAAGAAAAGCAATTGAATTACCAGCCATTTATCATCTTCAATAGTACACCATTACAAGTCTACAATATACCAATGAACAAAATTTTACCAGCTTTGATTTTGGTTGCACTTGGCAGCTATCCTGCAAACGAATTTGAGGAGCAATAAGGATAGGTGAATAGAAGATGTAACGTGACATAATTGTTTAACTTTTATCCGTTTTTGTCAAAATTAAATTAAATTTATCAGTTGTTTAACTTATGAAGGCAATGTGATTGCATCGCTGCCAATATGTTTTGCTCTATTGTTTTTAAGCAAAAGACTTGGTGACTAGTCATGAATAGATATGTGAACAAAATCCTACACTCGACCAACAATGGCCCCTAACCCTGATACATTAGTTATTGAACTATTTACCAAATATACTCACTTTGAAGTCCATCTCAATATTGTGCTAGTTTTGTTGTTAAAAAGATGTCACACCCTCGTTTCAGCACTTCGGTTGCGGCAGAAACATGTGTTTCCTTCCATTATTCATTTGATTTGCTATATATTTATGTGTTTCCCCACTTTTGATGACCCAACAAATACCTTCTTTCAAGAATTTGCCTAATGCATAAACTTCTCCGAAGGAAACACATTTTATACTCAAGATCTGCATCTACAAAATATGTGTTTACAAATACTTTTCCTTTTAAAGTGAAAAAACAAGAAAATATGTTTTATCAATGAGTTTCTAACTTTGTTTACCAAACATAGCGTAAAAGATTATATTGCTAGTACAATATATATAGATTTCGAGGTAGTAATTCTAATAACAACTTTTCTTTTATAATAATATTTTAGAGTTATCGAATTTAAACTTTGATTTATGGTGGTAGAATGGTAAACTGTTTTTTATTGTTTTGATTTATAAGATTTGAATACTATGAAAAGAAAGAAAAATAAATTATATAAATGAAAGTTTTTAAAAGATTAATATATAAAATCATAGAAAAATAACAATAATGAATTAAATAGATGAAGATGTTAGTGTTGAAATTATGATATAATTATAATTTTTTTTTAAATTGTATTTTTAATTTTATTTTCAAAATCAGAAAAATTAAGTTCAATTTCTAAAATTGGTAACAACTAACCTTGTAATTTGTAAACCTCCAAGCCAAGCTCACTTATTTATTTTTACCCATCAACAAAAAACCCTCTACCATCCCTTGTACTCAACCCGTAACACATGCCATAAAACGTCGTCGTTTAGAAGCATTTTCCTAGACTATAAAACGCTGCTGCATTTGAAATTCAAATTAAAAAAAAGAAAAACAGAAATGGAATTACACAAGTTTTCGAAGTTCAAGCTCCAACTACAATCCCTCATAACTGAAGTTCGGGATCTCAGGGTAACGATTTTCCTCTCCCACGCCAATTTCCATTTCCATCTTCTCCGTTTCTTCTTCGATTAACTTTAACTCTTTCAGGACAGGGAACGCTCCTCCACCGAACAACACCGTCATCTAATCCAGGTTTTCGATTCTCTATCACTATTTCCACCGGTTATTGTTTAATTTTCGTTCAATTTTCGTCTTGTATCGCTTTTTTCATTTGATTCGGTTTTGTGATTTTTGAGAATAGAAGCACACGCGGAACGAGGAAGAGTGTAGCAGAAAGATACAGGAATTGCAGTGCGAATTGGTTTCTATTAAAGAAGAGAGACAGAAATTGGAGAGAAAGGTTTGGGGAATTTATTATTTATGCGATGTTGAAGTGTTTTTTGAAAGAAAAAAAGGAATAATTGATTTTTGTTTGTAATAATGCAGGTGAATTACTTACAGAATGATAATGTGTTGCTTGAAAATAAACAGAAAGAGTTGAAGGGAAATCTGAATAGCTTACTTCAGTCAAGGGAAAACTTTGTGACTGCTTATGAGGTTATTGTGTGTGATTGGCTTTTTTAATTGTTTGATAATTGTTGCAGTTAATTGTTATTAAATGTTATGTTATTGCAGAATTCTATAATGCGACTTCTAGGGTGTTCCCTTTATTATTAGTTCCACAATAGATAGTGATTTTACATTTGATATTCTTTGGGCTAAATTGAAATTTACATTACTTGTTACACAAGTTGCCAATTTCTTATCATAACTATTCACAATTTTTTATATTATAGTACACCTGTTATACATGCGGAAACACGGGTCCCTTTTTTTACAAAGTTTGTGTTAGAGGCTTCCTATTGTACTATATCGTAGTAAGCAAATGGAAAGGGATAATGTCAAACTAATAAAGTATGAGAGGAAGAGTGGGTTCTTTTTACCCCTCTCATTTCAAGATAGTTAATTACCTTATGTGGTTCAATTTGGCTTACAAACAAAGTGTGCCTGATACTGAAACTTTCTGTCTTGGTGGGCGTGTAGGGAGCAAAAGCAGAGTTGGTAGGTTTAAGCCCCAAAATTTGGGATTAGGATTTTTGATGATGTTGTGGATATCACTAAAACAATGAGGGATCATACTTTATAGTAAACCTTTTTTTTAACTCTTGATTATGGACTGCCATTGATTGTGTATTTGAGTTAAAAAAATGGATTATGCAGGAATCTACTTCTCATATGAAACGTTCAATTGAAACCAAAGATAGGATGCTTGGTGTCCTCTCAGAGAAGATAAATTCTCATCTGCTATTATTTGATTCTATAGAGAAGGAGGTGTTTTATATCAAGCAAATTTTGGATAAAGTCCAGAACATGGTCAAAGATAAAGAAGAAGTTGGTAGGTTGTTTTTCAACTGGCACTGATTCGAAGCATGCACATTTGTGGATATTCTTACCAACCACAGAAGTTTCATTGCATATTCAGTTATTTTTATCTTTCCTTTATTCAGTGATCAGCTTTAAAAACAAAATGGATCAGGTCTCTGCGTTCGAAAAAGAATTTGTTGGTAATTAAGAAAACTCTCTATTCTATCCTATGTTTAAGAATATGTTAGTGATACATCCAGTATCCACCTTAGCTTTATAAACTGACAAACCTTCCATTTTATTCTAGAACATATCAATGACCTAAGAAATAATCTGGAAAATAAAGAGGCCGAGTCAAGAAGAAAAGATAGAGTCATCTCAGATCTTGAAGCAAAGCTTGATGAAGCAAAACTTAGCAATAATAACCAACTTCAAATAGAAGATATATCCATAACAACATCGAATAGATATTTTTTCATTGACAAAAACAGCATGGAACAGTTATCTGTATCAAATACCAAAAAATTAATTTGCACTTTCGTAAATTATTTTTTAATTTGTTTCTTAACTAGTGTCACCTTCAGAAAACTTTATTGGCAAAGGATACAGAGATACATAATCTAATTTCAAACAAAGAGGTACAATATTCAACTTGTTCATTATGTTTTTTAATTCTGATTAGAAATCTCGTTATTTTCTAACTTTTTTTAAAACAATCCATAGGCTTTACATTATGAAGTTGGAAGCTTAAGACTCATCTTCCAGAGGTTTCAGGGCACTATTACTAATATGAATGAAGAGGTATATGAAATTTATCTTCATCTTATTCACGATTGAAGTATTTGATTTTCAATATTTAATTTTTAATTTTTGATTGTTGGGCTTTTTTTGTCATTCTCTTTTTTGAACTTGATCTATGTATTGTTCATTTCAAAGATGTATAAGGACAATAAGGATTACTCCCTCCAGTCCTTTTTATAAGAAATAATTGAGTGTATTGTTTTTCCTAATTATCAGAAACACAAACGCACTTTCAAGTGTATTAATTGCTAAGTTCCTTTTATACCTTCCTTCTGTTGTCATTTTCCATGTAAGTGAATATACTGGCCTTGAATGAACTTAATACTGTACCGTGGGTATTTTTGGAATAACTTGAAACTTCCTTTGATCACAGTGATTTAAATGCTTTACATTGGTCTCAGTGAATTGGTTATTTGTTTCTTGGAATACTTTTCTGCCCTGGAAGCACATTGTTCCACAATTTTGTTCACTCAGCACATTGTTTTAGAGATACACTCGTGCTTGTGTTTGAATGAAATGTTTCATCTGCTTTGTAAATTGGGGTTGCCTGCATAGTTGTATAATTAATATGTTAGTTTTGCTATACAATTATTTGCCACCATTCCTTCTTGTTTGTTCTCAATATGAAGGAGCATATTTTATTTTGTATACGTCTATTTGAGTACAAAGGTTATTCTATTCCAGGACAAAAGGTTGTTCTTGTCAATTTTGCAACACAAAGAAGCAAGTGCAGCAGATATGAAGATAGCAAATATTAGGTAAACTAATTTAACTCAGAAATTTCTGTTTGAATTTATAGGCATACTCAGACATGTCTTCTTGGTTGGTGCTTAAGGTCATTCCTGTTGATTTTGGTTTCATTTTATCCTCTCACGACATGTTTTTAGCCAAATTCCAAAACTTGAAACCAAAAAACAGAGACTTTGAAACTGAAAATTGGATAGGACAATTAACATATTCCATAAAAAACATAATCCGTATAAACCAATATTTTGTACCTATAACTCATACTAATTCATGATGAGATATGAACGAAGTGTATCTGATGAGAAATCCATAGTGTTTCAATGAGGGGGAGAATACACATGGGCAGCATCTTTATAATGTTGTAGCCTAATAACCTTATTGCAACTGAACCACTTCAGTTTCGGCTAATTAAATAATGACTCTAAACACTTAAATGTTTGATGTGTGGCTCACTTTAATAAAGATATAAGTATAAATTTCCAACAACTCCTTTATTCTTATGGATGTAAATGGTACCTGGTAATGAGCGAATGAAAGATATATTCGGTTGCAAATGGTACCTTGATGTGTGCCCTTCATTTCTAGTCTTGTAAAGATATATTCGGATTCAATCATTTCTAGTCTTGTAAATGGTACCTTGATGTGTGCCCTTCATTTCTAGTCTTATAGATGAATAACTCAATCATTTCATTCATATTAAAATAGTAATGACTCTTTCCTAGGAAGGAAGACATTGTTCGAAACATTGAAGAGAAGTCTCAAGAACCTACTTGATTGCTTTATTACAAGGCTGAGGTTTGTAGAGTCTTTGAATTCTGTTTTAAATACTTAAATCATAGTAATTTGACCTGATTATACTGACAACAACTGATATTGTTTATGATTATTAGCTATATGAGAAAGAGAAACAATAACTTTGAACCATGACAGTCAAAATTGGGGCAGCACATTTTTCCTGGAGATGTTTTCTTATTCTTTTGTCTTAGATTTCATTGTTAGCAATTGATTGGTACACCTAGTCCACAAATATCCAAAGAAGCACAAAATTTACAATTTTCGGCAATTGATCTTAGTTGTATATGTTCCTCAAAAGTTTTCAACAAAAAAGGGAAAATACATTTGTTTGCTTATTTTTGCAAAGTGAGTTTGGTTTCCTAGAGCACTTCTAAGACAGAGAAAAATGACAAGCATTCATGTGCGGAAAATATTTAGTCAATGCAGATTTAAGAAGAAATCTAGGTGAAGGTATTAGGTAACAATAAAGGTTGAGGTCAGCTTACTAGTGCAAAAGGTCCTCCCTTTAGTGAGGAAGTTTGGATTGCTAGTTACTGTTGTAACTATTATCTGTATCTTGTGATTGAGGAAAGGAAAAGATAAACACTGGATTGGAATTGCCCTAATAGTTTCTGCCCAGGACTTTGATTGTTTATGTAGTTGTGCTAGTTTTAAGTTGTATTTGGGAAATGTCCCTACACATGCTGATCAATTTGATTGTACTCTTGGTTACTCTATCAATTGAATGGGGTATTTTACTGTAAAAAAAATGATTAGACGATCATGGGGATAAGAACCTTTGCTTGAGATAAATTTAAGATATGAAAGGTTTGAAATCTATGAACAGGCAAACTATGTACAGTCATAGCTTCACAGGCACTCACCACTCTATATTTAAATATGGCTGGGGACATTTGATTTTTGAAAAGAACTTTGTACATATTTCCAGCTTATTTTTCGGCAGCGAACTACTTTAGACAAATAGTCAGTGTCTATTTTCAAGGCAAGTGTTGTATTATATGCATTTGTTTAGTTGAATACTAAAAATGTTTGGGGGATGACGATTGATTTTTTAGACCAAATGTGTTGATTGAATGATTCACTGGCTATATGCCTTTTTATTCTTTTGGCTTGCTTCAATTCTTCTTTGGCAGCTTACATTCAATTACATCTCTGATGACTTACAGAAAGGTATGCATTGTTTTGCTTTATTTATGCTCCCACTGGCTGTGTAAATTGATGGAAATTGGTAGGTGTGCTCATAAATTATTTTAATTTTTGTAGACTTCAAACTATTAATCATCCATTTGCCCAGATGTGGTACTGTATACTTTAGTGCATTATATTGTTATGAAACAAATTTTGATGATTGGTTATATAAGTAGGAAATTTACACTGATCAACATTGTTACTTGAACATCCTTCTTTGATTACTTTGGATATTTAGCTGTAGGGAGCAAAATGTACATACATAAGTCCTAGTTTGGGAACTTTAAAAAGTCTCCACAGACATCGGTTAGGCGATGGATTTGAATTGTAGATGTAGCAATAGAAAATAGTAACAGCCAATAGATGTGCTTGGGAAATTGCTTTGCTGGTATGGTTGAGTTTTAAAAAATTGTTATTTACAGAATGTTAGTCTATCTATATACATAATGACTTCAAGAGCTTGCTTGACTGTAACACCTCTCTTACACTAAGTTCCTGTAAATAACAATTTTTCATGATCATCCTGTATAACCCAAACTCCACTACTACACACAACCATGATCATCCTTTTCTCATTTCCATAGTCATGAGAAACAACCACCTAATAACCCATAACTCATAACCCCCATGAACTAATCTTCAATCGCCAGAAGCATCCTCAAACAACCTAGAACCATAGCCAACACCTCTTCGCTATGAATCCAATTCCTACCGCACTCTTGCAGCCACAAAATTTTTAACCTACTATCGACCTAACTACATCCCACACCATAAATCAATACCTTAGGCACCAAAACTCAATGCATCAGAATCATTCTTCGCCACCTCACCATGAATATGAAACATCACACAAAAACACTTCTTCACCATAGAACCACTGTGTCTATCTTCTTATGCACCATAGTCATCGTCGGTATTAGGATCACACCCACCTCCCAAACTTGTGCATACACTAACCACTGTTGTGTCTATTGTCATGTTGCCACCGTCCAAATCACAGACCAACCACAACCAAATAAGTCACCTCACTTCACCCAACTTTCAATCGCAAAACAACTATCTCTACCCACATGCAACCACCTCTACAATCACTTGCATTGCACTACATGCACCAAGGTAATCAAAATTGGTCTGGATTAGCTGGTTCGACCAAGAATCGGATGCAACGATCTGCGTCCAGTCCAAATGAACATGGAAGCTGTCTAGCATGAAATTCAGACTAAAAATTGACAAATTGGTGTAAAGCTGCCAAAATTGGACTAAACTTACTGTCTATGCGGCATGTTTCGAAAAAATAATTTTTTGCATGTGGAATCCAGTACCACCGATCAATCACGTGTATTGTTGCTTTTGAGAGCCATTATTGCTGTCTTCCCCCCTTTTTCCCGTAAGCCAGCAACCATTGGTGATTGATTGTAGCAATTGGATTCATTGCAGTCAGTGAATTGATGCAGTCGCACAGTCAAACAAATCGGACGGGTCTTGAAAAATGCAAAATATTTTTTATGGTATAATTTGAAACATTGAGCTTATATTTGGACCATCTATCTTTATTTTTATTGTATAATTTGAAACATTTGATTGAATAGTTATTGATGTCTGACTGCGTGAATGAAGGGACCCTTGATTGTACCAGGTTCCTCCTTTTCTGTTTCGTTTGCAAAGCATCAACATTCTATTAGTGGTTTTCGTTTCTATTCTACCACCATTTTTATATATGAATGAATGAGAAAATGTTATTTGTTGTGGCTATTGTGATGCGTGATCTGATGTATTGACAAAGTAATTGTTTTGTGTAGTGTTTTTGTAACTTATTTTCAATGATTTTGTGTGGATCAATTGAGAAATAAGTTGATGTGCCTAGAAGTTCTATTACCGTACTGATGCCCTGGAATTGAGCAATGTTAGAATCACATGCACACATCTATGGTCCAATCTGATAATGTTCAAATGACAAAGTGTTATGGGCTTTAGATTAATTGATCAAACAACACCGTGTAAAACATTATATTTAAATATTACTTGTGCGTCTCTGATAAGATTCTTGAATCGGTCATTAATACACTAGTTTAATATGTGATTCGATTTTGATTGCTTGATGTGTATAGTCGCCACAAGATCCAATGTCATCAATGTAATTCCTTTGACTATAACTGCGATGTGGAGTGAATCTTGTTCAATCTATGGTCCAATTTGATAATGTTCAAATGACAAAGTGTTACGGGCTTTAGATTAATTGATCAAACAACACCGTTTAAAACATTATATTTAAATATTACTTCTGCGTCTCTGATAAGACCCTTGAATCGGTCCGTAGTACACTAGTTCAATATGTGATTCGATTTTGATTGCTTGATGTGTATAGTCGCCACAAGATCCAATGTCATCAATGCAATTCCTTTAACTATAACTGCGATGTGGAGTGAATCTTGTAATCTAACCCTATTGTTTTTACTAAGGTAATCTTCTATAACCCTTCTTTGTTAGGCTTATTCCACGCTCGAGTTCAATTGTTTTGTGTCGGAGTCCAATTCTAAACAGTTACCTCCTAAATCCATGTACACATCTTTATTATAACTATAAACATAGGTGCTGTTTATGCTTTTTATTGATGTTTGCATGTGATGAGACTGAAATATATGTAGGCGCTCTAGACATTTAATATACGCTCCTCCCCGAGTACATGTTAATTTTGTTATTGTACTGATGTTCATTTTGTTTATAGTTTCTATTCAATTGCTGCCATGAATGGACATACTGCAGAACACATTCAAAATTCAAACTATTATTTGTAGATATTCAAGGGATGAGATATTTACTTTGTTGTGAGTATATAAGATTCTAGTCTTTTAGGTGGTTTTTAAACTCATTTTTTGTCTAGGATTGCATGTTCTTCGTTGCTAGAAACCAAATGTAACTAAGCAAGAGTTACAAGAAAAATTCAATGGGTCTATTAAGCATGGAAACAAACATGACACCTACCTTAATATTTTCTTGGAAAATACTAATGAATGCTTTAAGGCATTGATTCTGAAAATCAATATTTAATAAAAAAAATAAAGAAAATAAACATAGACTATTGTGTTTGAAAATGGTACAGTCAACATTTTAGAATTTGTTTTTTCTGATATAAAATTTCTATTTTTGATTTCCTTTAATTGTTAATATGACTAATTTTTTTACCAATAAACCTATAATTAGTTTTTCATCTTAATCATAAACTACTTTCAATCTTAATTAGTAAACTGTTAAAATAGTAGTCCATTTAAAATAAAATATAAACAAAATTGTATTTAAAAAATGTATATATCTAATATATTCAAATAGAATATCAGTTATCAATAAATTTAACGTTAATATTAATTTTTTTTAGGGTTTAGAAATTTGGATTTTATACAGTCATGGAATAGTTGCAGCCGTGTAGTTGGACATATGTAACTATGTGATCGAAATTAAACGGTCCATAAAAATATATTTTGGATTTCAGAAAAAAATAGAAATGACTGATTTTGAGTTTTGGACTGTGATCTCTATCCAACGATCAGGGATCTGTGACTATATGACTGCAGAAACTTATGGATTTCACTAAAACCCAATCCTATATTTAGGAACACGAGATATAGTAGCATACTGTTTTCAATCATGATCCATCATTGACTATATAGCCTATTCACCACCATGTACTTCACAACATTTAAGAGATACATCGGTAATGGTGAGGAGATACTCAACAACGAATGGAATGGGACGTTGGATCTTGAATTTAATTTGGTCAGAAGAGTCTGATAAAATAAAACAGTGGCCAGATGGTCATCGACCATAAATAAATGGTGGTCATAGAAACTCTCGGAAACTGAATAAGTCTCCCTTTAAACACGGGAAATATTTGACCTTATTCTTTTAATTTCGTATACTCTTTTAATAATTTTTTCTTTTTAATTATATTATTAATATATTCTAGTATTTCTTTTTATTATTTTCTTTATGTTCATCAAATATTTTTCTAAATAAAAATATTCTTTTCATCTCAAAATATCAGTTACATTGACTATTTTACACATTTTTCTTTTTAAATTAATGATTAAAAAGAAAAAATAGAAATTCTATTAAATTATATTAAATTATATTGTTAATTATAGATATATTTTATTTATTATAAATATAAAGTAAAATAATATAATTAAAACACTTTCATTTTTTTAAATAATTTGTGTTTATTTTTATATAAGTGATATATATTGTGCTGTATTATGATAAAGAACTGAGTGTATGAAATATTTTGATCAAATTAAAAAGCTGTTAGAAATTGAAAAAAATATGAGTGGAAGAAGATATTTGTGAAAATATATATCTCAGAAATATCAATTGTATATTATATGTTTTCAAGTTATCCTATTTAATTAAATTAAAATAGTTATGATAGTCATAAATTATTTATCAACATGATTATTTTCATGTATCATAAATTTATTTAGAATTTTAAGAGATACTATAATTTGTATTTTTTATATATTTTGAAAGACATTTTCGATCATCACCCACAATAGTATGGTTCATGACCCTTTTTAAGTCATCAATGTTTAATATATATTTTATTTGATCTTATATAAAATAAAATTATACTTTGTAAAAGAAAAAATAATCAAGCTTATTTGATTTTTCAAAAGTAATAAAAAAAAGTTATTTTAATTTTGTTGTTCTAAATAAAAACTTATTCTATGAGAATTAAATATGTTATTAAAAAATAGAATTTATCTTTTGTTGCAATAGTAAAATAATATTTTAAAAAGAGAATCATGTTAGTAATTCGATACTTGAAAGTGATGTTTTTAAAATTCACTTATATTCTGAGCAATATATAAATTAAGGTTTCAATATACAAAATCAAAAAAATTGAAATGCAATTTTTCCTTAAAAAACAATTATATTAATCACTAAATTAATTTCATTTTTTTTACACTCC
>JBBPBS010000170.1:7316536-7328096 GCA_037974835.1 Cicer judaicum
TAGTTTAATTTTCCCAGAAACTATAACATACCTTTATTTTTCTTAACGATTAAATAGATCTTCACAGTTTTTCTAAGGAATCAAAATCAATATTTACTCTATTTATATGTTTTACTTAATTGAAATATGAACATTAATTTTTTGGGACAAATATAAACATTATTTGTAAAATGTCTAGTTTGAGACGGAGGAATTAATATATTAATATTGTAAATGTAATAAATATCAACAATGTTATATGTATGACTATAATTTCTATAAACTTATTCAACACATCATAATCTTTATTTATATCAAATTATCCACGTATCAAATTTATCACATCACTATATATTTCTTTCTCACTCGAGATTGTGCATCCACTATTTAGAAAAATATAGAATATTGACATCAATAATATATATTTATTTGATTTAATTTGTATATATTGTTAAGATAAAAAAAAATTATACTAACCCTGAATGATAATCATCACGTTCAAAATACTTGATTTATATGGTAACCATATTTAAAATAACATACATAAGTGGATATAATGTGTTGATAATGTAAAATATTTTATAATGTTTGTGCATGCAAATTAAATTTATATTTATTTATTTTAATTAAATAAAATATAAATATCATTATGAAAGTGTCTAATTTAAAAATCAAAATATATTTATACATAGTAATTAAATTTAATGTCGTTAACTTCATTATTAATTACCATCTTCATCTTTATATATAAAACTTCATTGACTAAATCACATAAATTAATAAAGTTGGTTGTAATATAGAATTTATTGGTAATTTGAGCTATTTGACTAGTTTACTTGAAAAAGAAATAATTGATTTATGGTTTTATCATAATTATTTAATATACATTGCATAAAAAGTGTAACATAATTAAAAGTATGTTTGTAAAGAAATAACTAATATACTTCAAAAGTGAAATAAGTTTTACAAAAATGACAAAAAAGTCATTAGAGACAAAAGAGGTAATTTCATTGTTTTGATACATTTTTAACCTCTTGTAGAGATGTACCTGAAATATATTCAAAGAATATTTAAAATGTATCAAACGTAATAAATATTTTCTATATATATATAATTAAAGTATTTAAATATATAAAAATAATTTGAGGGAATTACATGTCAAAGTGATTAAAAATTCAATTTTTTTTCTAATAAAATTAATAATTAAAATATAATATTAAATATTTAAAAAAAATTGAAATGTAATTTTTATAAAATTAGCATGAGTGAATATAATTATGTAGATCCCACTAGAAAACCAAAAAGGTAGAATAGTTATAGAACTGAACTGGTCCTATCTCTGGCACTGCCACCATTTTTATTTCACACGTTTGCCGAATTGTTTTTCTACACGTGGCACTTATTTCTGGGACCCATTTATATTGCTGCCCACTACGACAACTGCCGTTGCTGTTTTAACTATGTTTTCTGTGTTCCTTCTTTTTCTTTTTTCTTTTTTCTTTTCCTTCAAAAACTAAATAAATATCAAAATTTCAACTTTCTTTTAATTGTTTTTGGGTGTCCATTATTTTTCAATTTTTTTTGTGTACTTGATTTCTGGTAGGTTATTTTATTCATTCAATGGTATTTTCTCCCCCTCAAAATCCAAATAAAGATCAGAGTTTTGACTTTTTTTTTTTTTGCACTTGATTTATTGGTGCATTTTTTTCACCTAAAATCAAAATAAATAACAAATTTTTGACTTTTTATTTATTTTTGGGGGCCTATTTTCATTTGTTATTTTATTATTTTCATTTTCTTGATTTTCTGGTAGGTTATTTATTCAGTTGATTACGATGATGGGGGCAAGAAAGTTGGAGTGTTTTGTGTAACTTCAACAAATATACGGTGGCTTTCAACTTTCACAACCTCTCATTTTTATTTATTTATTTATTTTTCTATTCTATTATATATAATTATATTATTCACTTTCAGCTTGTGTTGTTTGTTTCTTATCATTGTGTTTATGTGACAGAACTTTCTGGGATATATATTGTGTTATGGTGGTGATAGTGAAAAAGATCTGAAACAACAAAGGTGAAAATTATGGGAGCATGTGTTTCAACTCAACAAGGTTGTGTTGGTGGAAGGTTTAAATCCTCAAAGAAGAAAGTAAGGAAAAGAAGAAGAATTGGATTGAGGAGAAGAGTTTCTTCTAAGTTTTCATCATTGGATAATAATAATAATAATAACAACAACAACAACAAGGTTGATTTCTCAAGTTTGCCTCAACATTCCTTTGCAAATCCCACTTTTCAAGGTTCATGTTTAATTTTAATTTCCATTTTGTTTTTTGGTTTTGTTTTTTGAGTTGCATTTCATAGAAATGAATTTGGAGATGTTTGGTTTTGGTTTAAATTGGAATTTTTGTTTGTGTTGTTGGAAATGGATATTCTTATTAGTGGTCCTTTTAATTTAATTTTAGTAATTTTTTCAATTGTTTTAATGTTTTTAGGGTGGTTGAAGTTTTTAGACTTTTGAGGGAAATATTGTAGGTAAAGTTGGTTTGTTAGCTTGTAATGAATTTGAAGTAAAGTAAAATGGAAGCTGAGAAATTACTTAGGAGAATGGGAAAAAAAATGGCAATGGTTGGTGCAAATTACTTTTTTTTTTTTCTTTCTTTTGTCATTTAGCATTTTCAATGTTGTGTCTGTGTTTTCAGCAGAGTAAGCAACAAAACTTTAGGACTAAGAATTAACATATGGTGGAAAATTGGTACCAAATAACATGAATTTTACCATCTGAAACAGTTTGAAGTTTTTAATTTTTTTGCAATGTGAACTGAATTCTTATGTTTTGATATATATCACTATTTTGAATTTGTGGCAGCATCAAGTATTGAAGAGGCATGGTTTGATTCAGTTGCTGTATTTGATTCTGATGGTGATGATGATTACCAAAGTGTTCCTGATGGTATGATTTTTGTATATTTTTAACTTTTATTATACTATTATTGCAAGCATGGATCAAAAGTGTCTGAGTTCGAACCCTGGCTGAAATAATTTAGTCAGACTTTATGTACTTTCCGATGAAATTCGCATTACCAGAGCCTCTTTCCCTTGAGAACCAGACTATACTCTTTCCTTGATTTGATGGAACAATAAACTAAATCATGAAATACATTTGATATGTGCAGATGTTGTATCTCTGAATGGACTTGAAGGTGGATCTTTTTCAAGCTTTCCATCTTCAAGAGATGTTACCAACCATAGAGTTTTGACTGATCAACTACATAAACCGAATATCTCTGAGGCTGCAAGAAATTCAGATGCTCAACATTTTGGCGTAGATGTCATTGATTCTCGAAGTAAATGCTATGGAAATATAATCGAAGTAAATAATGAGCCTGTGTTTCTTGACGACATATCCTCGGTCGATGCGAATTCCAATAAGGATGAAGGAGTTTTGGATAATTGTTTGCCATGTCTTGCATCTACAAGTCCTCCTAATGCAAGGAAGAAAGCTCCTTCAAAAATTTCCTTTAAATTGAAGGAAGGGCACCTGAACGCTACTCGATGTAAGCTCGAATTCTTGACTCAACATTCTTTTATATTAAGTTATTGTAGTTCAAATTTAGATTGAAGAAAAAAAATGTTTATTTTTCATATAGAATCAATTTCATCACTAAAAGATTATTACTTTTTATGGTTTTCACTTTTCAGTTTCTTCAAAGACACTTCTACAAAGACCAATTGCAGGTTCTCAAGTACCCTTTTGTCCAATTGACAAGCAAATGCTTGATTGTTGGTCAAATATTGATCCAGGATCTTTCAAAGTCCGAAGCGTAAATTATTTTAAGTAAGACTTAGATTATGTCTGTAATTTGTTTAAAAATGCATAAATAGTTTAAACACATGATCAAAATCATATGTTTTCCATACATATTAGTTATAGAAATAATAATGTTGATTTAGATGCTGTTCCTTATGATAGGGATAGGAAGAAGGACTTTGCTCCTAACTATTCTGCATATTATCCATTTGGAGTTGATGTTTTCTTATCTCCGCAAAAAGTAGATCATATAGCTCGGTTTGTCAAACTTCCTTCTGTTAGTTCATCCGGCAAGTTTCCAACTATTCTTGTTGTAAATGTTCAGGTACTCCTAATTTTGCTTAAACGTGTCATGTTCAGTGTTTGTGTCATTGCTTCATAACTGCATGCTCTCATACTCTATGTTTTGTGAATTTCAGATTCCTCTCTATGCAACAACACTTTTTCAAGGTGAAACTGATGGCGAAGGCACGAGTTTTGTTTTGTACTTTAAACTTTCGGAAAGTTACGCCAAGGAACTTCCTCTTCATTTTCAAGAAAACATGAGAGTAAGTTGGATTCTTCATGTTTCAATTCAGTGCTTCATATTATATATTACCAATACATCTCGTTAAAAATGCTATCGTTCTGTTTTTTGTTGGTCACTATGTTAAGTTCTTTAACATTATTTCTTATATTGTTGTTTATATAACAGAATTTGTAATATAAAATATGTCCATGTCTTTCTACAGAAGTTGATCGATGATGAAGTTGAAAAGGTAAAGGGTTTTCCTGTCGACACAGTTGTACCCTTCCGAGAACGGTTGAAAATACTCGGCCGTGTTGTCAATATAGAAGATCTTCATTTGAGTGCAGCTGAAAGGAAACTTATGCAGGCTTACAATGAGAAACCTGTTCTTTCCCGTCCCCAACATGAGTTTTACTCGGTATGTCTCAATCCACTAATTGTAAATTTGTAATGTTTTTGATCAATGAATTTTCCAGCCTAGTCTTTTGATGAATGTGACAATAACTGCATTCAATGTTTTCTGCTTTCTTAATTGATCTTGAAAATATATTTTGTTGCATCAATGAAATATGAATGTAAAGTTCAACACATGCATATGCATTTTACATTAATGGTCATGGCTACATTCATGTAATTCTGTGGTTAGTTTAATGCTGCCATTATATTTTGTTAATGTTAAGAATCAATCGAGAATTTAAGTGGTCTTATGTTTTTTAGTGAATGTCAAATCAATCGAGAATATCCCGTTCGAACTCTGATTGAAACAATCTATGACCATATTTTATTTACCTTCTTATCAAACTTGGGATAACTAAAACTCTTCCACTTATTAAGAAAGAGAAAAATTTATTAAATTAAACTATATTAAATTAAATTAAAGAAGTGAATGGTAAACTTCCACTTATTGATAGTTTTGTACAACTCTTTTGTCTACATTTTTATGGATTTATTTGTGGTACCTTTATCATTGGCCCACAATATAAAGTGGTGTCATTTCATTATAAAAAGACAATGAATATCCATCCACATGTGGTACTTTACTTTGTGACCTTTCTTTCTAATAAATGATTTTGTTTTTGTTTTAAATTGTAGGGAGAAAACTACTTTGAAATTGATATAGATATGCATAGATTCAGTTACATCTCAAGGAAAGGGTTTGAAGCATTCTTGGACAGATTAAAAATATGCACTCTTGATATTGGACTTACAATTCAGGCAAGTAGTTTTTTCTTATAATAAAAAAAATAATGCATTTTTTTTTAATCTTATGCTTATACTAATTATGATTTATAATATGTTATTCATGTTCAGGGGAACAAAGCTGAGGAGTTGCCAGAGCAAGTGTTGTGTTGTATTAGGTTAAATGGCATTGACTACTTGAATTATCAACAACTAGGACTAACTCAAGATCCCTTCTAATGATATTATAATGGCAAAAGCATTTGCATATCTTGGAATTAATGATTAATAATAGTAATTTTAAAATGAGTTTTCAATCCAATCATCTCAAGTTCTTTTTTAATAAAGTTTAGATTCTATATGATCAGAGATTTTATGCATTCACGTAATTAATAGTTCAAAGTTATTAGATTAAAGTTTTACAGTTCCACTTTTAAAGTTAATATTGATTCAACGATTCTGAACATATGATTTCATGCATTGACATAATCAGTAGTTCAAATTTGTTAGATCAAAATTTCATTATAGTTCAATTTTAAAAGCTAGTTTATCGAGTTTAAAAATTGGAGCAGTTCAATGTTGATGCAACGAATCATCTATTCGTGTTTATAATCTTTTACAATTTCAATTTGTGTTGGCATAAATTAGAACATCTTGTAATTTGAGTTTATCTATCGTCAACTTTACAATGACCGTTTATTTTGAACATCTTGTCATACACAATTATTGAGGCAACGTGCGTGCGTGTGATGATGGGATGGAAACTGTGTTGTGTCTTGTAATAGTAGCCAATGCCAACCACAAGTCAAAGGAGGGGTCAGTGACATAAGAATGGAAAAATGGACCTACTCATTCACGCCTATACTTAAATTGCAAAACAAAGAGGGTCCATTATTATTTAAATTAAATGAAAATTTATTATTTTAGGTAAAGAAACAAAGGTAAAGAGACATAAATTCAAACTCGTGAGCTCTGAAAACAATGTCCTTTTTTGTATCAAAAATAGTAACAATGTCGTATTTCTAGTTTAATTATTTTATGGAGGTGAATTTTCTTATTGTACAACTACAACTACTAGTGAAATGTAATGTACTATAGTATGGCAGTTGAACGTGTGGATATAGTGAATAGTGATTGAAAGCAACTAATAATGGAATCCTAGTGTCACAGAGTTTGTCTTCCGTGCAATATATATAATCTTATTGGGAGATTGATTGATCCTTGTTGAGTAATATAAAATCACATTTCTCAATTAGAAAGGTGAATAATTAGATGATGATTTACTTATATATATAGGATAGGCATGATTTAATGTTTTCTTTACAATATTTAATAGTTTTTACAATCACAATATTTAAGAATTTTTTTTAACTATATCACTTTTTAAAATAATATTTTTAATATATTTTAGTTTAAAATTAATATATTAAAATATTTTATTTTTTTAATTTTGAGGAGGTTCGAAGGCAGATATGCGACCATATATTCATTTGTTTATTTACTTTCTTTTAGAAATGGTGTTGGAAGAAGGGAGTGAAGAGAATAAGAAGAAATTGTAATGGGAGATTATTGAGTTCTACTATGAATTATCTAACGAGTAGTTTTTTTTTTTAAGAGTTTTGTGGTCGAACTTTAATGTTTAGAGAGGGCGTTGAGAAGACTAAGACCTAATTAGAATTTTTAGAATTCTACATTTCGAATTAAAGATTTGAGAATTTCTCAATCGAAGAAGAAGAAATTAGGTTGAAAATAAAGATTGTTGAGTTTTTATTAAAAAATTTAGAGTCGACGGTGAATATTACTTAATTTTTTATTATTTAATTTATTTATTAATTAATTAATTTTAAGTTTTTAATTAAATAAGTTAATAAAATAAATTTTAATTTTAATTTTAATTTTAATTTTAATTCTAAATATTCTCTAGTCAACGATCATTAGTCATGTCACCCATTATTTAGATTATTATAAACACTTTAAATAGATTCATGTTTATGTGAAATTAATCAAATATTGGCCTCTATAGTGACATATTTTCTCAAATTTTTCAAAAAGAAACTTCAACAATCACTCGTCTCACTTCCACAAGAGCTTAAGCAATGATAATTATATTGTTGTCATTTTGTGCAACTTTTATCAATAGAGCCATTTTGTACTTGTCGTACAACCACTCCTCATCAAGTTGTATAACTGGTTTGTATGATTTAAGCACATATATGTATGGAACAAAAGCTCAAAATACTCAATGAAACATCTTTGTCCCAACTATTAAATTGTTGTAATGATAAGTTGAAATTGTTTCCATTTCTATTTTGGTTTATAAAACAAATGTTTGCATAACCAACAACCATAGTGGGAGTCGGGTCATAATAGGAAACATTGTCCAAACGCTCCTGACACATGTACTCAACCACGTTGACTTTGATGTAGTTGAAAAATTTATCAATATTTAATAGTTAACTTTTATCCTAATCTCACATTGACACGTTGAGTCCTTATCTTTAAAGTTTCTTAAAGTTTCGGATAATAATATAGTGCCAATTTTTTTTGTGGTCTTGATCTTTGACTCGTTGTTGCACTCGGTGCTTTCCAAACTCCTCAACAAGGAGAATCATAGTCTAATTTGGTTTGATGATAGGCGAGAGTGAATTCAAGTGTATTTGATCTTTGTATTAAAACTCTTCTTACGAATGCAATTGAAAAATGTGTTTCGTTGGTTAGTAATGACAATGCATGTATAGTGATGTGGAAAAAAAAATTATCATTAGAAATCCAACACAATATATCTAAGTTTAGGATACTCACTCAACTTGTGCTCCAACTACTTGCACTAGGCTCTATGGTGTGAGAGCCTCAAACTTAAAAGGAATATTGTTGAAATTCAAGCGTAGTTGACTATTTCGATATCGACTACAAAAGAATTAAATAAATATATTATAATAAAATCGACTTATATACTCACGTCTTAAAATTTTAAATAGAGATGTGATATTAAAATCTTTTGATGATATAATCTTTAATCTACTATTATTATTATTATTAATGAAGCTCACTAATCCAGAACACTCTTCAACTAAATAATAATAATAAGAACTTTTGTGGAGAAATAAAAAACCTAATAATTGGAACATTTTATTTAATATTTGGTTAGAGATGGCCGGCAAATATATGCATTATTATGCAATGATAGAGACAAATTCAGGGATTTTGTGAAAATCATTGAGGCTCAATTTCAAATCCAAACTATGTGGAAAATTCACGGATAAGTGGAGTTCCTTTCTGTATTGGAATGTGGGTTCTGTGAAAAATGTTTCAGATTTGGCCTTGAAATGTCCCTTCAACAATTATTGGAAATGTTCAACATTATTGAGAGCTGACCTATTCATTTTGATATTTGTTCAGACAAAGATATTGCCACAAAGGTTAAAGTAAGCAAATTTCCCAAACTAGAAAGCAATGCTGCTCCACATACAAATACTTCATTTCATCTAGTTTTGTTTATATCATGAGACGAGAAAGTATCTTAAAATTTGTTCTTACAAAATACAATTTATGACAATTTTAGTTATTTAATTGTATTAAATTAATCTTTTATTTTGTTTATTAATCATAATTGGTCATTTATGTGACTATTTTTATGTTGAGGTGAATAGTGTAACACCTAATTTTTAACATGAATAAAACAAAAATATATACAATGTAAATGAAACTGAAATTTTTAATTTATAAATATCTAAATATTTATCAACTTTTAAGTGAAACTTAATTAAATGATGAGTATAATCTAGAATCAAGACGCGATTTGACTCTGACTTATGACATTGAAGGACTGATGAGCAAATTCAAATCCTCTTTAGACTTTCAACGTTTACATGTTACCAAGAAAACATCATCTTCAATATAGTGAGCATAAAACTCACTAACATATATTTAATAAAAATAATTATTAATATTTCTCAGCTATGCAGGTGTGCTAAGCATGGAAAATCCTCTCATCAAACTATACTTCAATTTAATATAATATTATTTCTTTGTAAACTATATTCAAATATCTTTTCTACCTTTAGCCTCAAATCATTCCAACATTTCAAGCCACTAGACATGAGTAATCTAATTACTTAAACTCAACATAACAAATAAGTCATAAAGACTACATTGGTTTCACCCAATGTCCTCTACTTGAATAACCTCTTTTGGAAAGATTGAAGATAATTAATTCCGTAACCTCGCTTACTCTTGTATATAGACAGAGAATTCATCTAACTAGAATCAACCATATATAATAATAATAATAATAGTAATAATAATAGTAATAATAATAATTATTATAATAATAATAATATAATATATATCTAATCATAACATATGAGTAATCTCCATTCACAACATGGAACATGCGCTTAAAATATCAAACATCTAGAAAAAAATGTTATATTTAAGCTTTCAAATGCAATTGGTTCAATTCAAAAATGAGTTTCCTAACTTAAGATATAGATATTTCAAGATGATTAATGCAGAAAAACTTATAATACAGACCATTTTATTTCATAAAATAAAAAAATATATAAATTTGATATAAACTTATAAAAATTTACAATAGCAACGTAACATGAATAAGCTTTCCAATCCAATTGATTTCACTAAAACCCGATTCCTATTACTTCTATTATACTCATCTTAACTTAACTAAATCATAATCTTTTAATGCAAAAACACCATAACTTTGGTAATTTAATTAAAATATCGAATGATGGCTGATTTGAATAAACAATAACATTTTAGAAAGTCTAAGATGTCTAATTTATAAATATAATTTTTATTCTGCATAATAGATATTCAATTAGTACAATTTAATAAAATAAGGTATACATATATAAAAACATAACAACATATTATTTTCCAACTTGTAATTTTATTTTCTCTATCAATTCTAGTGATGAGTGTCTATTTCAAATATAATTAAGTCTAGTTTCTATTGGGACAAAAAACTGTTTAAAATACTATATATGGAGAAAATTATGAATAAAACATCGAAGGTATACCTATAGGGTTTCAAGACAACATTATACTATTTTCATTTCAAACTTTATATTATCAAGTTCATATACTCAACTAAGTAAAATACATTCAAACACAAGCATAAATAAAGTAATCACCAATATTAAATAAGTGTCGTCTCATCACCAACTCAATCACAACACTCAACAATCATAATAAAAACAACAACTCTTCATAGTAATTAATACAAACACCAAATATGCATTATTAATAATCAATGTTACTAAATGAAATAGGATTATCTCAATACCCAAACATGCAAATCATGATCTCTAAGCACACTTAAGAGAAGTTTTAAGAGAGTTTTCTATGTCACCTTAACTTGTAGATATGAGATAGTTGTGTCTTTTCCTAAGGTTGAGTTTTAATCTCATTCATTGATAATAATCCTCACTTGACTTCCATCTTCAAATCTTCTTTTTGTTTTTTCAAGAGTGAAACATCATACTCCTTATTTTTATCTTCCTCTCCTCATTTTTATTCAATATTGCTGTAAGAAAAATATATTATAAAGAAATTGTATGGGTAAGCTTGGAGGTAGAACATGCAATGGAGAATGATGATGTTTTCTCTCTTCCTTTTCTTCTTTTTTTTCCCTCTTTTTTTTTACTTCTCTCCCTCTATATTTCTTTCTTTTTTTTTTTTTTTTTCTATTAACAATTGAGTTTTAAATAAGGAGGAGTATTATGGAAATTGTCAATCACACATCTTCAATTGTAATAATTATCTTACTAAATATCATTTTTCAATGAAAGAAGTATAAATACTCTAAGAGCATAATTGAAAAATAAAGCTAATTTACATTTTAGATTTTTAAAATTCCAATTATTTTGAAACAAAAATAAAATGATAAAACTACTAAAAATTTGGAATGAAGAGAATATATAATTGGTTAATTAACGAAAAATATAATTATATTTTTTTCAGATAATTAATATGTAGTTTATGGTAGAGATTTTACAACATATTCACGGTAAATTACAACCTTAAGGTACACCTCACATTTTTTTTTTTTACATAATCTATAGT
>JBBPBS010000170.1:7328513-7363447 GCA_037974835.1 Cicer judaicum
TTTTACAAAAATTCAAAAAAATCATCAAATTTTTCAAACAAAACCCATAAAATTCATTATTATCTTCAATAAAATACAAATTTAATCAAATTCATAACTTAAATCTTGAAATAAACTCATATTTTCATTCTTTATTTGATGTTGTTGGAGATGAAAATATGAGTGTATTTGAATATTTGAGTTATGGATTTGATGAAATTTGCATTATATTGAAGATGATTATTAATTTTATGAATTTTGATTGAAAGTTTTGATGATTTTTTGAATTTTTGTATAAAAAATGATAACATTGTTGAAATTTTAAAACATAAAATATCAAATTGTCACTTAAAATTAAAATAAAAGACTAACTTAAAAAATAAAAATAAAGAACTAAAACGTTAATTGAAATTAAATTAAGGGATCACGGATATAATTTAGTCTAAGTTATAAGTTAATGGTAGATATTATTCTAAAAAATGAATAAAGGGTATTTTATGAATATGTGAAGATATGTTACTTATTTTTTTTTTCAAAATTTGGACATATATTAAAGTGTAGAAGGTATATCATGGGCCGGCTATTTGTTAAGGTCCGAGAGGACCCAAAGCAGTTGGGCCTGTTTCTGTATATTCCCGAAAGGAGTGTACAATGTTATCTTTGCAAAAGTAGTACAAGGTTATCTTTCTTTCCCATTTATTTGTTGAAAAATGATATCATTATTCTATTATTTTATTTATTTTACAAGTGATATGTTTAAAATAAATTCCTTATTTTAAAAAATTTTAAAAATTAAGTTTTTTCATTTTCTTTCTTTTTTCTTCATCTTCATTTAATAGTTCTTCAAAATTCATATCCTTTCATCTTCATTTTCAATCCATAATTTGAAGAAAGAAAACTCAAATTCACAACCCTGAGACTTAAGAACCCTAAAACGCTCATGAAAAATGTATTAGTAATTGTAAAAGATGTTAAACCATTCTTTTTATTTTGCAAGTACATATTTGTGTGTTCTCAGAAACATGGACCATTGTTTCTTTGGCATGGATGATTTGTTAAGTTCTCATTGGTCTAAATAAAATCTAAAACAGTGTTGGCATATTCATTATATCATGTTTAAGCCTTTAATATATATATATATATATATATATATATGTATTGTTTGCATATAATATTTGAAAATGTTCTTCATATTTATTCTTAAGTCATTCTCAACTTTAAATGATTTCGTTAATACAAAGAATCTTGAAATTCCATGTACAATAAAGTTGATTATTGCCTTTTGTTGGGTTGACTTTTACACATTGAACTATTATGTTAGTTTCATCATATGAGAACTTTCTTAGCTTCTAGAGAATAATTTGATCTTCATGATTTAAAGAGATATTTTAAATTCTTTTTAAGCATGATGTGTGAATCAAAATCAAAATTTGTCTGTAATTAATAAGATCATAATATTAAAAAATATAATTAAAATATTATTATTTTTAAAGCATCATATTTGAGATTTTGCCTCAATATTTTTTACATTACATTTTTGTGTTCTTTTATTTTTCTATATTGTTTTTCCAACCAACTGATATTAGAACCTTGATTTAGCTTCGTGGTGGAGAGTGAGAGTGAGATCAAAGTATTTGGATCAAGTATACGATGTGAAAACTTATATTTGATAGATATATTGTTGGATTTTATGTGTGAGCGGAAGTCTCGCGTTTACTATGAATGATATAAAAGTTGGATATATAAGCGAGGTAACTCAATCATATTTCCAATATCTTAAAATTTTAAGTGGAGATGTGGCATCTCTATCTCTTGGTGGTCCTGGTGGATCGCTGGCATGTTGTTGCTCTTAACATTCATGCAATCTCCCCGATAAGTGATATTAGAGTTTTGATTTGGTGACAGTAAATTATTGGCATGCTTTTTGGTTACATATTATTTGATCTTCTACGTTGAAAAAATTATGATACCATGAAAGTGAGACTTTGTATAAGTTATAATCAGAAAATAGTTGATACTTAAGTGATCAAATGTTACTCATTTGTCTTTCTTAGGGACTTGAGGCATAATTTAGTATAAAGTACATTGTCAAGTTCTTAGGTATTTTGAAGTGTGACATAAAGAAAATTTATGGAATAATCAATTTTGACTAATGAAAAATACAAGTGAATGATATCTTGATACAATTTGAATTACACACGACATTGAAAGGAAATATTTTCAACATGAACAAGTAAAGGTACTATATTTGATTCACTTGTGTTTATCTAAGAATATTCTTATAAATGTCTAAGACATATCTTTAGCTAAATTGCTTTAGGAGAAACTTGAAAGGTTATATTAGACAAATGATATCTCAAATCGGTTATTGTTGATAGAGCAGTTTCAAAACTTACACATGAATGTTAATATGAAAATATTTTATCATCTTAGTACTCTCAATGATATTGTCTTTGAAGTATAATCTATTGAAGTTAAGATTAATGATGAAGATAAAGCGCTAAGACTCATATGGTTCATTCCTTTCTTATATGTGCTTATCAAACCTAATTTGATAGATGGAAGGGAAACTTTGAGCTTTAAAGAAGTTGCTAGTAAAATTATTTGTTAAAGAAAGAATATTGAAACATGAGGAAACACTTCGTCAAACTCAACGTTGGTAGTTAGAGGTGCACCTTATGTGAAGTAGAGCCATAAAATGAATATAAAAGATAATAAATAGGCTATGAGTCAGATGCTAGCACGTCTTTCTCGTCACGGGAGATAATGATATTCTCTAAAAAATGGGAAGTATGTCTTACTGAGAAGCCATGAAATAAGAAAAATTATTTCTAACGAATTCAAATTAGTGTTCATAGATTAATTGACATTGAAAGAACTTTATGAGAAAATCGACGTAAAAGTTTGCACCATAATTTTTGTATTCAATAATTTACATGTAAAATTTTTTTGAAGCGATTTATTTTGAAGATGACTATATTCTTGATGATGAGGTATAGACAATTTCTTTGAACTATATAATTCTTGATGTAGACAATAAAAATGAAAAATATAAATTTCAATAAAGATGCAAATTACTGGAGTTGATTAAAACATATTGGAACAAGTTCAACACTATTCAAGATGATTAAGAAAGATGATAGGTGTCATACACCTAATTTTGTTCTCTTTTCTTGATATTCATAACAAAATTAAATAAAATGGGTGTTTTTGACTTTTTATCCTAACTTTCATTCTTTTGTTCAATATATGATTTTCATTTAATTTTTTTTATGATATTTGTTTTTTAATAAAAAAGATATATATGTTAGGATTTTTATTTATTACATTTTTGGTCTAATAATAACATGGTAATTGTAGTACCCTAATTTTGTCTATTTTGGTTAAAAATAAATAATATATATATATATATATATATTTAAAAAAGAAATAAAAATAATTATAATAAATAGTTTTATTATGTCTCATAAATTTACAATTTCAAATCTAATTACAACTCTAAAATCAAATCAAATTACAATTTACAATTACAATCAAATTTAAACCAATTTAAGTCAGCATGCTTTGACTCTGTTGTGTTGTTGTCCTTACTGCTGCCTTTTTGTTCCTGATGCAATATAATGGTTAAGACATTAGCCTTTGTTTTTTTAACTAATTAGAGAAACAAAAAAACATAATTTTTAAGTCAGTCTTGGTACACATTATGCAGAACAAATAGACAAATTTTTTAGTTTAAAAAAAAGAAACTAAAAGACAAATAAAAGCTCAGCAATGAACATATCAAAACAAACTAGCTAAAACTACGATGATATCAAAGGTGTAGAAAAATACATATGATGAGCAAAGAAAACGAAACATCAAAGAGAAAATTGATGGAGAAGGACCAAGGCAAGCAAGAAAGCAACTAAATAGATAAAAACTCTATAAATGTACCCTATCAAATTTCAAAAAAAGGGGAGAAGAGGAGAGATCTGAGATGAACTCTACTAAAAAAACACACATACAAAGAAGGAGGGGGAGAAACAAAAAACGAAAGAAAAATAAAACAAAGAAGAAAACTATTCTGAGGTTTCAATCGAGTTGCACACTGTCGTGCACCGCCGCCTCTATCCCCACCGTGGCCTCTGGTATACAGAAATGCATGTCCTTTCTCCCTTCTTCATGTTTGCTTTTCTTTTCAAACTATGTGTTACTAAAACTGTGAATTTCTTTATATTGGAAAGAAAAATTGAAACTAGAGTTTGAGTGGTTCAAAAAAATAAAAGCTTTTGTTTTTCTGCTATCAATGCTTCTTGTTTGAAGTGTGGTATTGTTATGATTTGCTTAAAATCTTGGCTTAAATGCAATTTTGGTCTCCATATTTTAGATGAATCGTGAAAGTAGTCCCCCCATTTTGTTTCTCCCCAATTTTGATCCTCCAAACAGAATTTTGGTCTAAAACTTGATGAAATTTCATTTTTTTTTGCATTTATTTAAGTCACGTCATGCCTCAAGATCTCATTTACAACAATTGTACCTGAAATCTATGATCATAAATGGTGTAGTATGGCTTTAAAAATTGAAATTTCATCAAATTTTGGACCAAAATTCTGTATTGGGACTAAAACTAGGGAGAAACAAAATTAGAGGACTACTTTTATGATTCAGCTAAAATAGAAGCACCAAAACTGCAATTAAGACTAAAATCTTTTGCATTTGACTTTTATTTGTTTTTTTATTAAAAACATGATACAAGTTGTATCCTTACTGTTTCTCAGGCTTTTAGCATATAGACGTGATCGCACTGCTTTTCCTACACATTAGCTTAGCTAGTAGTTAGCTTAGTTAGTAATGAGCATGTATCTTTATTATGATACTTCATGCCATAAGTCATTGTGTTTCATGGATGTAACTAACAATTAAGTAATGGGTATATGTAACTACTAGTTATCCTATTTTATTTTCATGGATAAAATATTTTAATAAATTTTGTTTCAGTTTTATTTTTGTGTTATTTAACATTAAAATGAATTTTGTTTTCATTATTTAATTAAAATTGGTGGAGCTGTGTATTTTTAGTATTAAAATGAATTTTATTTCTATCACTTGTTTAACTAAAAGATGTATTAAAATGAGCTTCCACATGTATATTATTTTAGTTATATTATTTAATTGAAATATATTTTTGTTTATTTAATAGATCAAGCTACAAGTTTATATATTTTTTTCACTGCTATTTTTATTTTTTATTATTACTGATTTTATTTTATATAATTATTTAAATTTATTTATTATGCAACATCAAATTTTAATTTTCAAAAAGAAAACAAAGTTAAAATATAATTAAATATTAAAAGAATGTGACTTTCTTTTAATTTTTATAAGTTATTAGGAGACAAGTTGTGACAGCTTGGTAGTTCTAAAACTCATTTTGGTAAATAAATTAATTAATAGAATTCTTCTTAAAAAATAATTAAAAGTGACATATTTTTAATCTTTGAGTTGTTATGACACATGTGGTACAACTTAATAATTTTAAAACTCTCTTTATTTATTTATTTATTTATTTATTATTATTATTTTTATATAAATTAATATAATATCAATGTATAAATTTAATGTGGTATTATTTTTTATCTTTGAGTTGTTAAGATACATATTGTACAACTTAGTATTTTTTTTTTTAATTCATATATAAACCAAAAAATAATTTAAAGTATTCTTATAAATATTAATTAGATGAGATATATTTTTATTTTTTAAATTTTTAAAACACAAGTTGTACAACTTGATAGTCTTAAAACTCGTATTTCAAAATATATTATGTTTCCAATCAAACAAATTCATTTTCCTTTCTCGTCAAAAACATTATTTTTTATATAAAAAAACCCATTTTCTTTTAAAAAAAATCAACACATCTGTATTTCCTACTCAAGAACTACGTAACTTTGATTTCTCCATCGCATCGGAAGATAAATAGAAGCAATATCACATTCTTGTCAAGCACATAAATAAAAATTTCTTTTTTTTGTCATTTATTTATTAAGTATATATTTATTTAAAAATCATATTTTAAAAATAGTAATAATTGTCATTCATATTTAATAATAAAGAAAAATAAATATACTTAAGTTAAAATTAATCTTGCACAATTAATTATAGGTAATCGTTTTTAACGGACGTCTTAGGATACTAATATCTTTTCTACGCATAATCGACTCCCGAACTTAAAATTTGGTTTCAAATACCACTTTCTTTCTTTTTTATTTTATTTTTATTTTTAAGGGTTTCCCAATATTTTTCCTTATTCTAAAATAAATTTTGGTGGCGACTCCATTAATTTTGAGAAACACTCAAAATTTTATGCTGCGACAGTAATAAAAAAATAATTCAAAACCTTATATTTTTATTTAATAGAAAATAATGCAAAATTAAACATAAAATTTATAAATTTGTGATTTTTTTGTTGTAAGTTAAATATGAATGATTTTAATTTGATTAATTTATATTTAATATGATTTTTTGAAATTTGAGGAAATTTTTTAAAGGAAAAAGTAAAACTCATGGATTCAACTTAATTAGTGATAATGTTAGACATTTATATCTAAAAATTACATAAACCTAATTTGTTAATATAAATAAAAGTGTTATGAGACTTTCATAGAAAAAAGAGCAAAAAAGGGAAGAAGGAGAGATTAAATAGAAATCAATTTTAAATAGAGACCGATTTTAGATATTTGAATCAGTCCACCAAAAAACTACTAATGATTATCATCTGTTGAGGTATTTTTACACAACCTTCTCTATAATTACTAATTTAAAAAAAAAAAAATCAAAGACAAAGATAAAAGGGCGACATATTTTATTAATCTAAATAACACATTTTTTTTATTCTTTTTAGATAATATAAATAATTAGTTTGTATACAATTAATTATAGATTAACCATTTTAACGACAATGTAAGATCATAATATTTTTCTTACTCGTAATTGACTATTGAATTCGAATTGTTAATTTAAAATCTTTAATTTAGATTTTGTTATTTTTTCTTTTAATTAAATAAAATTAATGGAAACTTATACTTATTTCACATAAAAATCACAAACGACAATAATTAATAGTTTTAGATCCCATGAGAAACACTTTTAATTTATATATAATTTTTTTTTCAACAATAGTAAATATATTCTTAGCTGTTTAGATCATAACTTAAAAACTACTTTTAACTTCTTTAGCAGTTCATTCTTAATGATGATTATTACAAACAATGAAAAAGTTGAACAAGTTATTTTAGACATTAATTATTTGATTATGAGAGAAAACAAGAAAATGAAAAACTCTAAAATTGGAAAAAACAAGAAAAGATCCAAGTCAATAGTCACCACCAAGACCCAAAACTCCGTCAAATAAAGTCATCATCAGTCTTCAAACCTCAAACCATAGAAGCCTCCTCGTTCAAATCAAATCATTTCTATCTTTTAATCTTTTCCTTTTCTTTTCGGTCATATTTTACCGGTTCAATATAATAATACTACTAAAATAGTCATTTTCGATCTTTAAATAAAATATTTACTTTTACACGATACCATTATAATAAGACTTTAATGAATAAAGATATTTTATATTTTAATATTTTTAAAAATTAAACATAATAAAATTTTATTTAAAATTAATATTATTTCAATAAATGTTAAATCAATTAACTTTGTTATTAACTAAAAAATGTTTTACAAAATAGTTTATATTAAATTAATACATGATTTTGTAGTTTATATTATTTAAAAGAATGTTTTTGATAATTGTTTTTTAGTAATTTTATAAAAATAATATTATAAACTTTTAAAAAACGTCAAATTAAAATTAAATTTAAACTTTGCTATACGTTGTGCCGGCGGCTGTGAACACGGATTCCAAGTAAAGTAACATATTTGTGTATTTTTGTAATTTTTATTAGTCAAAGGTAGATTTCTGATTATAACAAGAGCAATTATATATACATTTTTTCTTATAAAAAAGAACTTATATTCCATGAAAAAGAATAAAATAAATTGGCCACCGACCCATTTGGCAATTGGAGAATGAAGTGTGGCATGCATGACCACATGTCTCCTTAGCGGCTATTCCACAAAAGGAAATTTGAATCCCACAATCATTAATCATCTATCTCTTCAAGGAAAATATATTAATTTCTTTTCCACTAAAATGTTATTCCATCCGTTTCGATCTTTAATTTTTTTAACTATTTTTTATTTGAGAATGTTCTTTTTTTTATAACATTAAAATATAATTAATAATTTTTTTAAAAATTTAAAAATATATTAGATAAATTTTATTTTTAATTAATAAATAAAAAATATAAACAATTGAACTATTTAAATTTAATACTTTTTATTGTATGTCCAAAATTAACATAACAAACATTAGAAAATAGAGAAAGTAAATATTTTTTAATGTTATTTTTTAATATGAATATTTAGTTTTCTTTTATAGAGTAAATAGTAAATAAATTTGTATTTAATTATAATATTTTTTATTCAAATTTAATATATAATATTTAATTTAACAATATCAATATTTGTTACTTAAATTTCTATTTAACTCTAATAAATATTATTGATTAATAAATTATAAATCATAATCTCATTTAATCAAATCTGCAATACTTAATTAATTAATAAAGGTTTATATTATTAAAATAGATATCTCACCTCAAAATTAAACTAAAACCTTTATATTTATATTTTAAATTTTAAATTTGGTATTTTATTATTCCATTAAGAAAAATCTCATTTGATCAAAAATAATATCAAATGTTATTGCATTAACGGTGTATACCTATTAATATCTTAATTAAGTAAGAGCATCCTATTCAAACTGATATAAACAAAAATCCTAAAAAATCATAAACAATTCAAAACAGATATTGATGAATGTTTCTTTCATAAAAATTGCTTTTTGAATTTTGATTCTTTTCCAAACAAGCCAAAGTGAAATGTGCAATCTATATTAATTTTTTTTTCTTCTATATTTATTTTATTATTAATATTAGTCGGTATATAGGCCAATTATTTCCTTGTTTTTCTAGTGATAAAACTGAAATAAATATGTTCAAAATAATTACAAAATTTTGTATGTGTGTAAATTTCTCAAATTAAGCGGTTCATTTGCAATTTCATACATATTTAAGAAAGTTATACAAATACAAGAAAAATTAATATTTTTTATTAAATTTTTCTCATAAATTATTGATGTATTCAATATTTTTATTACCTTCACAAAATGTTAAAAATTAATAAATTAAAGGTAATATATATTTTTATTAAACTATCCTCATCAAAAGTCATGTATGTAATTAGTAGAGTTAAAAAAATTTAATATTATATATTTTTGACTCATAATTAACATTCTAATACAAACTGAAAAATTCTTTATAATTATTTATGTAGTAAAAAGAATAAAAATAGAAATAGAAATAGAAATAAAAATAAATTCGTGTTACAATTTTATTTTTGAAGGCAAATTTTGGATGATATTAATTCATTGTGGGAGTAATAGTACTATTCTACAATAAGAAAAACATCTAAGCTGTCTTTTTCATTCTCTTTCTCTCTGCATTTACATTTATTCATATTCATGTCACTGCTTCAACAAAGTTTTTCACAACCTTCCCCAAATTCCAAATTTTCAACAAGCTTCCAAAATCCTTCAACAACAAACCCAGAAAACCGAACCCATTGATTCCATTCTTCTGTCAAAAAGGGTCAAAATTTCTCTAACCTTACAACCTATTTGTAAAACCAAAAAAAAAAAAAAAAGTAGAAGAAGAAAAAAATGAAGAAGGTAAAGTTTGAATTTTTAACACTACCCAATAGATTAACACTGATTCAAATTTTCATGGTGATGATGCTTGTCTACATTCTCTTCATGAGTTTTGAAATACCCTTAGCTTTTAAAGCAGGGTTTGGTTCAGAAACTGTTGCTTTTGGTTTTCTCACCGATACAATGCCACTTTTGGTAGAACAAAACCAAGAAATTCGACCCTTTGTTTCACCATTGAAGAAAGTTTCAACCTTGAGCTTCAACAAAAGCTTTGATGGTGTTTCACAACTTCAAAAAGTAGCAAAACACGCTTACATTTCAGGTAAGAAGTTATGGGAAGAAGTTGAGAGTGGTAAAGTTAAGAGCTTTTCGAGTTTTAAGGTCGAAAACGGTTCGGATTCTTGTCGAAATTCGGTTTCGATTTCTGGGGTTGAGTTTAGAGAGAAGATGAAAGGTGTGATGGTGTTGCCTTGTGGTTTGACACTTTGGTCTCACGTGACTGTTGTTGGGACACCACGTTGGGCACATGCTGAAAGTGATTCTAAGATTGCTGCTGTGAAAGATGGTGATGAGGCTGTTATGGTTTCGCAGTTTATGATGGAGTTGCAGGGTTTGAAAGCTGTTGATAATGAAGAACCACCTAGGATATTGCATTTTAATCCTAGGATTAAAGGTGATTGGAGTGGTAAACCTGTTATTGAACATAATACTTGTTATAGGATGCAATGGGGTACTGCTCTTAGGTGTGAGGGTTGGAAGTCTCGTGCTGATCAGGAAACTGGTAAGTTAAAGAAAAAGTACTTTTAATCATATGCATGTATTGTATGATCACTTGTTTGTTTGTGTGTGGGTGTGTGCTTTCTAGGGGAAAGGGTAATCTAGAGTTTGGATGATAGTCTGGTCAATGATTCATTCGATCGGGGTTCGAATTCAGTTATTCCTGATCGATTCGACCTTAACTAAAGCTCATTATCCATTTGAATCGAACAACTTTGTTCACTTGTTTGTGTTTGTGTTTGTGTCTGTGTTTGGCAAGTAAAGTCTGGTGAGGTAAATAATGTCTGACCAATGATTGATCTATTTGGAGTTCGAATGGGTATTCCTGATCAATTCGACCTTAACTACTTGAGTCCAACCACTTGTTTGCGTTGGTGTTTGTGTATTTTTGTTTTTCAATTGAATTTTATTTTGGAGTTTGGAGTTTTCAATTGAAATGACATTGGGGAGTGGAGATTTTCTTTGTGCAATATGCAGTGATTTGTTTAGTTCTTTAGTTGCATGAATGAACATGAATTCTGTTTTCTACAATTTTAATTTGTGGTTTGAGTTGGGCAAAAAAAAAAGGGAATAGTTTTGATCAAACTTTTTTACAATATTGTAAACAGTTTTGTTTGAAAATCTTCAAAGGAGATTATTGAATATCATGTGTCTCAATGGATATAACTATTAGAGGTAAAATTGGTGTTGCCCTGATTGTAAATAAAGGGAGGGTTAGCCAGTTTGAGGATGACGCTTAACTGTTAAGTTGAGCAGCGGATCAAATGAAGAATAATCCAATTTCAATAACTAGGGACAGACTCTGATATAGATGGAGAGTCAGAGACTAAAGAAAATTGCACCTCAAACAATTAAGAGGCATTTAGAGGTACATGGTCTGTCTTTGGACCTTATAGGTGATAGTGATTTATGACATCGATTGATCCATGAAGCCGACTCTGTGATAAGGATTTATGGCACCGATTGATATATGTAGCCGACTCCATCCTGGGAGAAAAATTTGGGGTGGTTGTTATTGTTGACTATTATAAATTCATCTCAAAAGTTCATCTTTTTAAAAGACACAAATCATTGGATGATATTGTAAACCAGTTTTTGCTGACCGAGGATCAAATTTTATTGATATTATTATTTTCATTCTCTTTTTTGAGTGTGCTTTTTGAATGTTCATCTGTTTCGTCTTTTTCCTTCCAAGTCTTGTTACAAGGGATATTAATAGTCTTTGCTGATTTGTGATGTTATGAAGTTGATGGACAGGTACAATGTGAGAAATGGATTCGCGATGACGACAATCGATCAGAAGAGTGGAAGGCAACATGGTGGTTGAACAGACTGATGGGACGAAAAAAAGTCGTGCCTTTGGACTGGCCATATCCTTTTGCTGAGGGGAAATTATTTGTTCTCACCATAAGCGCTGGTTTGGAAGGTTACCATATTACTGTGGACGGGAGACATGTGACATCCTTTCCGTATCGCACAGTGAGTACACTAATCATATATGATATCTCATGTTGTATTGATGCTGAAATGTCTTTAAGCATGGATGTTATATTCACATTTTGTAGGGCTTTGCTCTTGAGGATGCTACTGGACTATCCATAAATGGAGACGTTGATGTGCAATCTATATTTGCCGCTTCCTTACCTACATCACATCCTAGCTTTGCTCCGCAGATGCATCTCGAATTGCTTCCTCAGTGGAAGGCTCCACCTATTCTCGGTGTGAATGTGGAGCTTTTCATCGGTGTCCTTTCGGCTGGCAACCATTTTGCCGAACGGATGGCAGTAAGGAAATCCTGGATGCAACATAAGCTTATCACATCCTCACATGTTGTCGCCCGGTTTTTTGTAGCCTTGGTAAAAGTTGCTGGCTGCATCTTATCTACCCAAAAAACCATGAACAGTTTACACAATCTTTCAATCTTATCTTACTATTTTTCCATTTCTTATATGATAGCATGGAAGGAAGGATATAAATGCAGACATAAAGAAAGAAGCCGAGTATTTCAGTGATATTATTATAGTCCCGTACATGGATCATTATGACCTTGTTGTTTTGAAGACCATAGCTATATGTGAATATGGGGTAAGCAATCCAAGAGAAAAAAATGTTGCCTATTTATATTTCATATACGTTGCGAAGTTGCTATATTATTGATCGTGTTTGAACATGTTTCTTTGCAGATTCGCATGGTTGCTGCTAAGTATATCATGAAGTGTGATGATGACACGTTTGTGAGAGTGGATTCTATCATTAGCGAAGCGAGACAAGTTCAAAGTGGTAAAAGCCTTTATATGGGAAATATGAATTACCACCACAAGCCTCTTCGTGATGGAAAATGGGCAGTAACTTACGAGGTATAACTTTTTGTTTCATTTCTCTGCTTTCCACGGTCGTTAAAATGTTGCTGACTTTTTTATTTTTTATTTTCATTTCTTTTTGCATAACTTTCAGGAATGGGAAGAGGAAGATTATCCTACCTATGCTAATGGTCCGGGTTACATCGTCTCATCTGACATTGCTCGGTTCATTGTATCCGAATTTGAACAGCAAAGATTAAAAGTATGCCTGCGAATAATCTATTCTAGTCCCTCTTGTGCATGTGTTTGTGTTTTGTTCTTTGAAGCACAAACACACCATTGACATGTAGACATCAATACTAATTTGAAGAAATGAAAGTGATTGAATGTAACCACATGTAATGGTGTCGTGACAGTGGTGTCACTAACCCATGCATTTAATATGAAGTGTCAGTGGTACAAAGGTGTTGATACACTTGTGTGAATGTCTTGGTTATTTACCGATTTTTGTCGTGCAGTTATTTAAAATGGAAGATGTGAGCATGGGAATGTGGGTAGAGCAATTCAACAGCTCAAGGAGAGCAGTAGAGTATGTACACAGCTTGAAGTTCTGCCAATTCGGGTGCATAGAAGATTACTACACCGCACATTACCAATCGCCGAGACAAATGACTTGCATGTGGGATAAATTGCAAGACCAAGGTAAACCACTTTGTTGCAACATGAGATGACAAAGTTAGAAGCACAACTAGGAAATTTACATTCTCATGTTGATATGTTTATGTAAATACGCCTTCTTCCGAGGCGGTTTTGGCTCAACCTATTGGTTAGTTGTTTTTCCGTTCATTTTTCGATCCATCCTCTCACCTAAAAAATTGAATATATAGCCTAGGCATATTATATATATATTTATACATATAGAGAGAGAGAGAGAAAGTGAAGGAACAAACCAATGGTTTGTAAATTTGTAGTGTAGATTGTAGAGTAACATGGGGGAGAAGTAAAATAAAGTTATTTTTCTGCTTTGACTTCATTTTCAAATGTTCTTTCAATTTAGCAGTTTCTACATTTTAAAATAAAAGTGTCTCCTTATAGGTATTTAATTTGTATTGTAAATAGTTTTACATGAATGTTCAATTAAATTTCACCATTTAGATATTTATGTATGCTTGTTAGAAAATAATATGATGACATATTTAAATGGTGTGATTTGGTTTGCTGTATGTGTAAAACATTTTTTTATATCTTGTGTGAATGTAAATGAAGGAAAAGGAAAGTTAGTGGGGAAAAAGAAAGTCATACAAATAATTTTTTGAAAAGAATAATTGATGTTGATATTTGGAAAATCACTTAAGCATTCATGCGTTTGCTATACAAATAATTTTTTGGGAAGATTTCATACATTGAAAAGTTGTATACTTTTTGGCATCAAATAGACCATCATTTACTTTGAAGAAAATTGGGTCAACTGTGGCTAGTTATAGCATAGAACATCACGATAGATGGTTCATCATAGACCACCGATGTGAATTGTGTGATTATGTGTATTTGATCTTATAATATATCTATTATTTCATGTATTCCACCGACAATTACTATGCTACACAAAACAACTGCCCAACCTCACCCACTATCTCCCATCAACAATAAGACTTTTATAATTTCAAGAACTAAAATGTTAATTTATTTCAAATTTTAGGGTTGGAACAATTTTAGTGCATGACGCAAATTATTTTTAATAAACCCCTTTCAAAACTAATTATTAGTAAAAGCTATTAAATTCATATTTAGAAAGATAGTTAATCACTTTTCAATAAAAAAAGTCTATTGCCTATATTATTCTAAATGACTAATAAATTTGATTATTGATAATATCATTTTAAAGATACCATCTAAATAAGAGAGAAGTTCTTAAAATGTTCGTACTTGATAATTCAATATTAATCATAAATTTAATCATTAAATTAAATGTTTTTATTGAGTAGATGAATTTTATAAATTTATAAATTATTGAGTAGATGAATTTTATAAATTTTTTCAACTATTTGATATTTTATTAAATAGTTTTATATCAAAATATAATAAGCTTTTAAAAAATATAAGGAAATATTGATGATTAGAAAATTGATATGCTCGGAAAGAAAGTAAGAAAGTGTGAAGTTGGAACATGTTGCATCATGAAGGAGCAAAGAAGAGCTAAATCCTAATTTAGAAGAAACTAAATCAAAGTCAAGTAGATTGTCTTCCAATTGGTGTCCACCGATAACAAATGGTGTTCTTGTCTTTTACCACACCATAGTCACATTTATTCTTTATTTAATAAATTTGATGTTGTTGGAGATAAAAATATGAGTTTATTTCAATATTTTGAGTTATGTATTTGATAAATTTGGTATTATATTAAGGATAATAATTTTATGGATTTTATTTAAAACTTTTGTAAAAAACAGAATAACATTGTCGATATTTTAAAACATAAAAAATTAAATTATCACTTAAAATTAAAATAAAAAATCAAATAAAAGAATATAAAATTAAAACGTTAACTAAAATTAAAATAAAGAACTGCAAATACTTTTTAGCATAAGTGTTGGTTAATTTACAAACTCTTGCAGCACTTCACTGATAAGTGTTAAATTTTTTAAAATAATGTATTAAATATGTATTTAATTAATTTTTATAAAAATACCAATTGATATGTCAAATATTCTAACACTCTAATTTTTATTAAAAAAAGAGTTATTTTATTATTTACAAAGAATGCCACTTACGAAATGCAAGAAAGTCAACGTAACGTCATTTTATTTTTTAATATTAATTAAAAAAATTAAAATTATTAAACAAGTTTTGATGAAATACATCATACTGTAGTTGCAATGAAAATCTCTTCGTAACATTGATCATCTTTAAAAGAAAAATTATAAAAAGAAAGTATATATATAAACTGGAAAGATATACCTCCACATAAGGTTAGAGAAAACATATATATATATATGAGAAAAATTAATCAGTCTCATTGAAGATTTATAACAGAATTTATGTATAATTTTACAAAATCTTGCATCACTTCACGAATAAATATTAATATAATGTGATATTTTAACATTCTAATTTTTGTTAAAAAAAAAAGAATAATTTTATTGTTTACAAAAAAAAATTCCCATTTACAAAATAAAAAGTACAAACATAACGTCATCTATTTTTTATAATAAAATATTAATTAGGAAGTTAAAATTATAAAAACAGGTTTTGGTGAAATACACCATCCTTCGAATGCAACGAAAATTTCTTCGCAACATTGATCATTTTTATTATAAAAAATTAGATTGGGAAGGTACACCTCCACGTAAAATATATATATAAAAGAAAATTCAACCTCATTAAATATTTATAATAGAGTTTATATATAATTTAACAATTTTATAATTATGGAATTGAAACCAAGATACATTAGGTGCAGCGGAAGGTCCAATTATATGTCTCTTGTAAACAACCATTTAATTAAGTTCTTAATTCAATTGTGCTCTAAATATAATTGAAAATTTATGACAAAAATTAAATATTTCAATGTCTATATTTTAGATTGAATTTACTTTTATATTATTAAAATATTAATTAAATAAATTTATTTAAAAATACATTGTCTTTTTTATTGGGAAAGGCCTATATCATATAAAATTAGTGGCGATTTGGAGTATATTAAGAGTGTACGAACAAACATTATCTCAAATTTTAGGAACACCAATTTGTTTCATAGTTGCATGAAAGCTTTGAACCCTCAATTGCTTTTGTAACCTAATATTTGATTATTTGTTCTAATGCAAACATAAGTTAATCATGTTATTGTTTCATGACATTGTCTTAATTTATACAGGACACTTAAAATCTCAGTGCTTTCTGAATGAAACTTCAAGCCAATCCAAAGTCCTTTGTTTGTAGGCTTAGGTATAAAGTTGAAAGAAAAAAAAAAGTTGCTTGACAAAGGTAGAGATTCTTCTTTTAGTGGATAAAGAGTTAAAGACATTATTTGGAATCCAATTCCGTATCCCTTATCTTTCTAACCATCCTTCTAGCCTTTTTCTTCTTCATGTTTACACTTTAAAGATTATCCTAATTCAATATTTTCACCAAACGGTTCCTCATATAAAAAAAAGGTGTGATGAATTAATATGGTTGAATTGGAGTTGAAACAACTAAGGGTATATGTGATTTTATACGAGTTACAAATTATAACTTTATAAAATAATGATGGTTCACTATGATATTAAATGTATACTAAGAAAATTTGGATAAAATGAGATGTTTCTTTATTAATATGATTAATGATTTTGAATTTGAACCATAAACTAATCTTGCGAGAATGTTAAAAATTTTAAATGAGAGTTTGGATTGATTTATGAACAATTTATTTAAACTTATCTATTGCTGTAAACATTGAAAAGGATGTTAGTTAGAGCTTATAAAAATAAACTATGAAATATTATAAGTTATTTTTTATATATTTTCAATTAACTTGTCGAGATAATTTGTGAAATTAATTTATAAATTATATAAAAATAGTTTGATCATATTTTCTCTTTTAATTATATAAAAATTTATACATAAACACTAATATACCGTAACTGTAATAGTGAAAAAGGACAATTTGCAAGCAAAAATATATTTTGGTCATATGAAGTTATAAGCCACAAAAAATTATTAGTTATAGGTTAGTAAAAAGTAACTGAATTCAGTAACATGATGAACAGAGAAGATTCAAATGAGTCAACTACAAGTTGCATGTGCACACATCTTTAACCATAGTACACAAGAAATGAATGGCCTAATTCTTTTAACCAATAAGTCACACATAAACTTGGGTGATCATAAGCTTCAATTAGGAACAATCCATAACTTAAACGATGAGGCTAACCAAAAACCATGCCACAACATAGAACAACCAAGTAACCCCTGAAAATAGAAATTCCAATACAAGTTAGTAAAAATTTCAAATTCTAACTGACATTGACACAAATATTAGATACAACACTGACATACAGTTAATAATTTAGAAAATGAAAAATGATTAAATGTAATTATATATGTCGGTGTCTGACACCAACATATGTAATATATGATATATGTCATTAATCTGAAGTGTCAGTGCTAAATAGACTATAATTGAAAACTAAGAAAAACAATAACCTTGCTTACCATTTTTGTAACCATTATTATAAGATGATGTGAAGAAACAATCCGCTGTAGTGTTAATTCCGTTAGGACAGTTGCATAAAAATGAATTATAAGCTTCACTATAACCACAAAATCCATAACTCCTTTCACATGCTTCACATGAACTAGGATAATCATCTGTGACACTAAACTTATACTTCAATGCTATTCCATAGTTCCACTTTTCAGGATCAAGTTCTTGATCATTGTAGTTATAAAAACCAGTATATGAATCACATTGCAGCTTCATAAGATCCATTTCAAATGAAGGGCCAAGATTAACAGGTGCATAAACACAACATGTTGAAATTGGAAGGTTAATATTAGTACTAATAGGCCTGCAAGAATAAAGAACATCACAAATTTGTGTACTTTGATCACATTGAAGCTTAGAATTGTTTCCATCATCATAACTTCTTGATTTGCATATCGAAGATGAGTTCGTCGAACAATCTACTAAAGCGAATATAGTGCTATCGTCAAAAGCAAACGGAGCATTCCAATCTAAGCCGAATCCTTTGCTAGGCAAAGTACAAGAACATGTTGACATGGATGAATCTGAAATGTGTATGATTTGATTTGTGTAGTCAATTGAGGTTATAAGGTAAGAGCCAGTGTGTGTTGTGAAAGTGAGTTTTTGTTGGTTGCAAGATATGTGTGGTTGGAATCGAGGGTCGCCGCAACCCGGGCCGCCTCCGAATGGATACTTGAGAGGTTGTTTTCCACAGCTTCTTTGGCACATTTGAGATTGGATTAGAGATGGGAGAAGGAAGAGGAAAATGGAGAGAAGAGGAAGTGAAGGGAAGGTGAAATGCATTGTGATTTGAGAGAATGAGGTAAAGCAAGATGTTAAGTGAACATGTTTTGGTGATGGTGCTAGTATATATATATTGAATTGTTGAAATGAAAGGAAGTAATAAGGAACTTGTATTTTTTGTTATGTTTGATTGGATTTGTTTAATAATTTTGATTATATATTGTGAGCAATTTTTTTTTTAAAAAAAGAAAGGTGTTGTTAATCTTAATTTTGAATTTTTTTATTGTCTAAATTAATATCGAAAGTCGGAGACTAATCATTTGAAATACAAAATTTTATTTTAAAAATTGACATCTTTGTCCAACACATTTGTTTAGGAACTAAACTCATCACTGCATACTTAAAAATTCAATTATTTTATATCTGTTTATTTTATTTTTATTTAATATTAGACTATTTTTATTTGTGTTTTTTTTTACAATAAGTTAGTTAGATGGGTATGCTCTATAATAGATTCAGTTACTACCTGTAACGCTAGTCAGAGTCAATTGTGCTCAAGAGTCTAAAACTCTGTTTCCATTGAACCATGTGAGGAACATTTAGTTTTGATGTGGATAGTTTCTTTATAGCTGCTGATCTATCAAATAATTGATACATAAATACATACATAACTCTTAAGGTATTGGAGTATATATTTATATATCATGGTATCAAATTTATCTTTCATCTAATAAATCAACTTTTACGTGTATTGTTAAAAAAAAAACACGTTTACATGAGTTTTCAGATAAGTGATAAGAGTTTAATTTTGTAAATTTTAAAATATATTTGATTGAAAATAGTGATAAAATAATTATTAGTGTTACTTTAATTAATAACAATTTTATTTTTTTTATTTTATAAAAAATACTCCTGATATTTTTATTTTTACAATATTTTAGGAATTAAAATTTACTATTGTTAACATAAAATAGAAAAGAAAGATTATAATAAAAGCAGTGGCGGAGCTTGGTTGGGACAGGGGGTGGCCGCGGCCACCCAAAAAAAAAAATTGTTTGGTCTCTCTTCCTCTCTTTCAAATTCAGACCCAGTCTCTCTTCTTCTCTTTCAGATCTAGTCTCTCTTCCTTAAAAACCTAAATCTCTCTTCCTCTATTCCAGATCTAGTCTTCATCTATCTCTTTCCCTCTTGCTTTCTGAACGCGATTCACGATTCCACCCTCTTGCCATCTTGCGTTGTTGATGCCTTGCCTCGCTTCAGCTCGCCTCGGCCTCGTCTCGCCTCGCTTCAGCTCACCTCGGTCGTTCGTAGTCAAAACTCCAAACGTTTGGAATTTGTTGATTTGCTGATTTTCCTGATTTGCTTAACAAGGTGTTTGAAAAGCAGTTTGAACAATGTTTGTGCTGATTTTTGTTGCATACAAGGTGTTTGTTAAATTGCTAAAGTGTTGTTGCATACAAGGTGTTTGCTGATTTGCTAAAGTGTTGGTTGTCTCTTTAGAATGATTTGCTAAATTGTCGGCTGCCTATTTAGAACGATTGATAAATTGTTAAATTCCTAAATTGTTGGCTGCCTTATTAGAATAACGACTAAATTGCTTATTTAAGAATGATTTGCTAAATTGTTAGTGGCTTGTTTAGAATGATGGTTAAATTGTTTAACTTCTAAGTTGCTGATTTTAGAATGATTTGTTAAATTGTTGGCTGCTTGTTTAGAATGATGGCTAGATTGTTAAATTGTTAATTTGTTGATTTTAGAATGATTTGTTAAATTGTTGGCTATTTGTTTAGAATGATGACTAAATTGTTGTTGCTAAATTGGTTAATTTAAATTGTTGTTGCTATGTTTATTGAACAAGATATAAGACATATTTAGAATGATGGTCGTCTGTTTGTTGATTTTGTTTCTTAAATTTATTTTCTAAATTGCTAATTTTGCTGATTTATAATAAAGAAACATAAATAATGGATGCATGTTTTAGAATTCAATTCTTTAAATTTAGCTGCAAGTATTGATAATTTCAAATTAATTATGCTTTTTATAACTTAATTTTTTGCTATATAATATTATTTATTTTATACATATTGTAATTTTATGTCGGTCACCCCAAACAATTTAGTCAAGCTCCGCCATTGAATAAAAGTAAGCATTAATAATACCACACTTCTTCGGTCCTAAAATTAAGGGTTGTCATACGTTTGTGCTGTTTTTTATTTATATTTTTGTTTAATACGTTTGTGCTTTAATTTTTTAGTGATAATGGTGATTGGTGAGTACAGGCATATAACAAGCAAAAGGGAATAAAACTAAAAGATATGAGTAGAATAATATTGTAATAATGATTACATTTATACTTTTCATTTACTTTTTCTCTAATCCCTATGGTTTTCTTTTTTTATTATTATCTAATCATTATTATCATCCACTACTCAATATACATTGTGCCTTAAGAGATTTGGACTAAAGTTGGTGGAAGGAAGAATATTTAAAACGCAAATAACTTTTAAAAGAGAATATATTCATCTACATTTATAATTCATATATACTTTTTCACTTTATTTATTTACTGCCCACTATTATATATTTCACTTCTAACATAAATCAGTCTTATTATTTGAAAATTGTAGTCATAGTTTTGTTGTTTCTCTAGTATATATAGTTCACTAAGTGAACCTTCTCAATGACAAATTCACATGCACGTTTATTCTTTTATCAGCAATTAATTAGGATTTAAATCGTATATGTTATTTTTATAAAATAATTTAACAAAAATCAACAAAGTGCAATTTTAAAAACACTATTACTATTATGTCCTCACAAAAAAAAAAATTTAGTACCCTTCTCCTTGTGTTAAGCATGTTACAATATTCGTCAAATTTCGTTGAAAAAATATTCACACTATATACAACAAAATTTGTAAAAAATATTATACCAATAGTCCATGACTATTAAACTCAACTAATTAATACTTGTATTGCTAGAGATTTTCTGTATGACTTTCTGTATGACTTATTTTGTGATGGAACTTGCTACCAAAATCTAAAAGAGAGTAAAACACTAGAAGTGGAGGAGACAAGGATTAGATTCAATATGCATGCTTAATATTTTGTTTTAATTTTTCAATTACATATTTCAATCTCTCAGAATCAGATCTAAAAGATAAAAAAAAAAATTAAAAAAAAAAAAAAAACATAATATGTACTGTGCCTACAATGTAAACAAGAAAACTAAAATGAAGATTGTCTTCTACTATGCAATATACTTCTTTGTTAGCAAGCAGTTAATATGAAGCACCAGTGGTCTAGTGGTAGAATAGTACCCTGCCACGGTACAGACCCGGGTTCGATTCCCGGCTGGTGCATTTCTTTTTCATTTGTTTACTAATTCAGGGTTGTTGAAATACTGTAAAAATAAACTATTATAATGTTATGAAATATAAAAGAAGGAAGAAAAACAAAACACACATAGAGTTTGTCGAAATATCCTCAAATATCTTATTTACTTTAAGGTGTTTTTTTTACTACGATTTACATGGGTTTTGATAAAGAGTTTTTAGTTTTTATTGTTTTTTTTTTTGTTGAGAAAATGGTATATTCTAATTATAACATGTATTATTTTTCTACAGATTTGGTGCCTCAATTTCACTTGGAAATAGTATGTTGAATTTTGAGAGGTTTTCGTCATTTTGTGAAAACAGCAGTGGTTTCACATGTCTCGGACTACAATATTATCGTATTCGTGCACATGATGTGAATCGCGATTGGTGATATATGAATCGTTTGTGATAATCATGATTATTTGCGGACTATTTTTAATTTTTTTATGAGAAGATCAACCTTCTTCAAAAAGAGGGTCAATAATCATACTCAATTTAGTCTTATTATAGTAAAAATAATTAACATACTTATTAAAAAATTTAGTTTATTACTATTTTTTATTTCATCTCAGAAAATATAAGTGTTTTCTTAAAACTTATTTTCAAGAAAATTTGTTTTATGAGAATAAAAGAGTTATTGAAAAAAAACTTATATTAATGATATTTGAGAATAAATATCATTAAATAAGAGTAGTAATTTTCACTAGAATCGATTGTAGATTTTGTATGGAGGTATATCTACAATGAGTTATATTGATGACTACTTTTGAGTTACATTCGGTAATAATCCAATGGAACTTCATATTGTTGTATGGAGGTATACTACATATTGTAATTTTATATTTAACCTATGTATGTATGTTAATCTAGTTGAATATATTTGAATTTCTTAATTTATTGTTCATTTTCATAGTCCCTCTTTTTAACTTCTTTAGTTGAGTTATTACTCTTGTAATGAATTATTGTAATTTTATATTTAACCTATGTATGTATGTTAATCTAGTTAAATATATTTGAATTTCTTAATTTATTGTTCATTTTCATAGTCCCTCTTTTTAACTTCTTTAGTTGAGTTATTACTCTTGTAATGAATTATATCCATATGTAATTATTATTTTATATCTACGTAAATATTCAATGGTCTTTATTAAATAAAATTTCATTGGGAGAATCACTGACTAAAAATTTATACAGAGCATCGTAACTCATATTAATTCGATTAAATCCTTCGAACTTTACACTTTCTCAGGAAAGCAAAACTTGCTTTGAAATGAGAAATTTAATCACATTGATGATGAAAATAAGCAAAAATTTATAATTTTTACACCTCCTTGGAGAAGAACAATTTCTTCTCAAACGAGGAGTTCCACTATCAATAATGAAACTAGGTAAAGTCTACAAGGCGTGTCATAAATATGGGAAGTAGAACTGATACTCAAATGAGAAAGTCCACCACCTATGATGAAACTTGGTAAAACCTAAAAGTTTAACGCATCCTCAAAGAAATAGAACTCATTCGATAAAGTTTTTGATATTTTGGGTTAGTCAGAATTTGTTATAATATTATTTAGATGTTTGGGTCATTCTTTAATAACATATTCCTTTTATCTTAAATATGTTATTTTAAGTTCATCATTTTTTGTGTAAACCGTAAGTGTTTGACATGTGTTATTTATTATCCCTATCAAATACCATTTATCCAATGTTAAAACTTAATTCTCTTTTATTAAAAGTACTTTTACCATAATTCATATTAGTATCTTAAATTTTTTATTTTGTTACTCATTGATATTATTGTCGTTCAAGTGAGAGAATGCTAGATTGATTATTTAATTAGTCAATTATTAATTGACATAATAAATTATTATGAATTATTGATAAAAAATTATGATTAATTATTAAACATTAATTATATAATAAATTATATGTGTTGAATTTAAATTTGTCGCAGTCTAAATTTTTTAGTGTTTCTCGAATTCAATGGAGTTCCCATCAAAATTTACTTTAAAATAGAGAGAATATTGAGAAACTCATAAAAATAGAGGAAAAAAGTTGTTCGTGAAATCAAATTTTGAATTCAAAATTCGATTATGTGTAGGAAAGATATTAACACTCTACGACATCGGTTAAAATACAGTTACCTATAATTAATTATGTAAAATTAATATTAAATTAAATATATTTATTTTTACTTATTATTAAATATGAATATCAATTATTTGTTTTTTGAATGTGATTTTGAAATAAAAGGATGCTTAAGAAAGAGAAGTGAAAAAAAAAATATTTTATATTATTGTGTGACAAGAGTGCGATCTTGTTCTTATATATCTTTCGGTGCGATAGAGAAATCAAAGTTACATACTTCTTTGATAGAAAATGCGGGTGTGTTGATTATTTTTAAAGAAAATTTGTTTCATTGTTGATAAAAAAAATTGTTTGGAAGAAAAAAAAATGAGTTTGTTTGATTTGAATACTTATTTTGAAATGTGAGTTTTGAATTATCAAACTGTACAACTTGTGTCTCAAAACCTCAAGGAGTAAAAAGATCTTGCTCTTACGTATGTTTCGGTGCGATAGAGAAATCAAAGTTACATACTTCTTTAATAGAAAATGCGGATGTGTTGATTGTTTTTAAAGAAAACTTGTTTTATTGTTGATAAAAAAATTGTTTTGACGAAAAAAAATAAGGTTGTTTGATTTGAATAATTATTTTGAAATGCGAATTTTGAATTATCAAGCTGTATAACTCGTGTCTCAAAATCTCAAACAGTAAAAAAATGTTACATCTAATTTAATTCTTTTAAGAATATTTATTATTTTTCATTTTAAAATTGATTTTTAAAACTGCCAAGTGGAATCATTTGTGTCTTAACAACTCAAAAATTAAAAAGATGTCGCATCTAATTAATTAGATTTGAAAAAATTGATTTTAAATTAATTTAATTAAAATGAATTTTAAAACTATCAAGTTATACAACTTGTTTTCTGACAACTCATAGATTAAAAGATGATACATTTAATTAACGTTTAATAAAATATATTTTTTTAGGATATTTGTTATAAACTAATTAAAATTAATATATATAACAAAAATGACTTTTTTTTTATAAAAAAAATGTTAAAAAACATAAACCTAAGAAGGAAAGAAAAAATAGGAAAAGAGAAAACAAAAAAGAAGAGACTTAGAGATTAAGAAAAGACTTGAACGTGAGACTAAGAAGGAAAGAAAAAGATCAAGAGGATAAGCACAACGGGATAAAAAAAGCATGGTCGACGTTCTAGCTCCGGCGACGGTGTCGTCGAAGTTTTAAAAATAAATTTTTATTCTTCTCACATATAACTCATCTCAAATTAGAATATTACATTTGTATAACCACAATTTTTTTTTCTTCTCATATATAATTAATGTTATATCAAAAAAATTCATTTGTATAATAATAAAAGGATTATAATGTAAAGAAGAGGAAAATAAAATATCTTACATCTTCTCTTTGTTTTCGTTTGTTTTTTATACTACTATGAGTGTTTTCTTCTAATATGTTGTTTCTCTTTTTCTCCTTACTCTCTCTATTTTCTATGTTATTTTATTTTCAATATTAAAAAAAAAAACCTCTTCCCTAATAGCGATTTTCGTCATCAAATTGTGTGTGTATGAAATAAAATTAAGTTATGTATTTTTTATTATTTTTAAGGAAAAATTAAATAATCTTATATAATTAAGAAAAAAAATTACTCATGTTTTAGATTGAGTATTCATATAGTAAAAATATAACTTTGTTAGACTAAAAACAAACATAAATAAATAATTGCAGCGTGAATAATATGAAAAGTATGAGAATAAGAGGAAAGGTAAAAAAAGAATAAAAAAAATAAAAAGGAAAAGAGAAAAGAAAAAGCATGTGCAACATGTGTAGGAAGAGTTTACGCGTGCAAGCAGAAAATATTTTTTTATTTACATATTTTATTTTACTATATTTTCGTTTGGTGTTAAAAATAATGTAACAGAAATTCATGTATATTCAAAATTTTATCAGATTTATAAAATGATAATTTTTTGATTTAATAATAATATATATAAAATATATTTTTACTTAATTTTTTAAATTATTTTTAATTGGTTGAATAAAATTGAGATAGTGTAATATTTTATACAATAAATTCACAAGAACTAGTGGATCTATATTGTCAATTTCTATATTCAATATTGTATTCAAAGCAAGCGACTTTCTCACATATTTGTTGCATAAACATTAACGTCATAAAATTAAATTACCTAAAAAGTTAAGTGTTATTTATCTCAATAACATATTAAATAATTTATTTATATAAAAATTTATAAATTATTTATATAAAATAATCTTTCAATTCATCATTCAAATTTACAATTAAATATATATCGAGTAAAAATGTTATTGAGCGACTTATCATTGATATATTTTATTGATAAAAGCAAAATGTACAACAACATAAATAAATCACCAAATAGTAATTTTTAATGACTATAATAATAATGTTTCACACATAACTAAAATATTTATTTACTTGAATAATGAAACACTTTTTATTTTATTTTAAGACGATTTTAAATCTCTAAAATTAAATAACTGAATAAATAAATATGATAGGTTCTAAAAAGTAGTTTGCTTTGAATTTGGAGTTACAATATTAAATATAGAGATTAATAATATAGATCAATCAATTTTAACTCAACTGATAAATGTTAATAATATTAAGTTGAACGTTTTGTCTCAAATTCAAATACATAATTTATCTCGAATTAGAACAAGTAATATCATAGTTATACATGAATTTAAGATTATAATTTTTATTCCTTCTATATACAAAACAAAAGTCTATGGATTCCCTATTTTGTATTGTTGATTATATTAATTACATCAATTTTTTAAATATTATTTTTATTTATATTAAATTTGAACGTATAAAACTGAAAAAAATATATTAATAATACACTTCTCAAAATAATTTTTTTATTAAGTAAAATTTATATAATTCAGTATTCATGTGAGTTCCATATAATTTAATAGATCATATATAAAATTCAACCAATGTTGAAAAAGGTAGATAGTGATTGTCTTTAATTTTTTGTATTTTTTGTCTTTTGGATTTATGTGTCAGCCGCCCTATTTAAATATTTGATCCACATCCTTTCAACAAATCACATGACATAAATATTAAAAAATAAACCACGTTCATAAACATAATATTTTATACTACAATAGATCCATAAGGGTATTGTGCTGGTCTATTTCCTTTCCATATATACATAAACGCCTCAATAAGTTGTACATCATAGCATAGAACATTAAACAAACTTCTATATATCATTTTCTTTTCTTTCTTACCAATGGCAACTAATGACTTGAAGCTTTTAGGTGCTTGGTTCAGTCCATTTGGAGCAAGAGTACAAATTGCTCTTAACATCAAAGGTTTGGATTATGAGAACATTGAAGAAACCTTAAATCCCAAAAGTGACTTGCTTCTTCAATCCAACCCTGTTTATAAGAAAATCCCAGTTTTAATTCATGGAGATAAACCTATTTGTGAATCTGGAATAATAGTTGAATATATTGATGAAGTTTGGAAAAATAATGGTACTCCCTCTATCCTTCCTTCAAATTCTTATGACCGAGCCAATGCTCGATTTTGGGTTGCCTACATTGATGACAAGGTATTAATTTCTATTACTTAACAATATTAGTATTTATTAATTGAATTAAATATTTTATTTATTTATTTTGTACTATTATTTAACAAATTTCTATATTTATTTGTCTTAATCTTGAGTATTTATTATGAGAAAAATAAATACAAAGTTTTATCTTAAATGGTTATTAAAAAAAGAATGCTCAAATAACACGTTGACTTGTTAGAAGTTTGGGTTCTCAGATCCAAACATATTTCAATATTTGTTAATCATTTTTATGTTTTTTAAATTTATTTTATTTATTTAATTTATTTTGAATCAAAAATTTATATTGTATAAATCATATATCTATATAAAGTTTTATATAAATTTAAAGTTATTTAATATATTATTAAAATATATCAAATATATGTATTATGTACTTTTATTAAATATCGTTAAATATTTATGAATTTTAATAACATATTAAATAATTTTATATTTATATAAAATTTTATGTGAATAATTTATACAATACAAATTTTCAATCTAATGAAAATAGCTGAAAAACAATTAAAATAAATTGAAATGATTACAATATATTTAAATTGAACTCTTTTGAATTCATATGGCAGATTTTGTGTTTTCATCTTTTCCCACGGAGTATTGCAAGTTATGTTATATTTAGAGTTATTGTAATTTCGATCTTTTAATATTATACAATTATGATCTTGATCCTCCATTTCAAATTGTAATTTTCATTTTCAACTTTTTTAAACTTTGATATTTTATCCACGTGTTAAATTTGATCATGTGACAAATGATATAAATATTTTAACAAATTATTGATAATAGTGATATGGTAAGTCATATGATGATATTTTCAATTTAATGACTTATTATTCAAACAATAAATAGATCATAGTACATATTTTTTATTTTGTTTTGGTTAATTTTTGTTTAAAATGTTCATTAATGTGTTACATATTATTATATCATTTATCATATAATATAATTTTAGAAGCGATCAAATATTTTTGTCTAAATGAGATTAAAACTGAAATTCAAACAATATTTTTAACTAGGACATCATATATACCCTACATGTGATAGAGCTTTTTACACGAATATGAATCAATCTTTAGATTTGTAATTTTATAAGAATCAAAAATATAATTAACAATTAATTCTTATGAAATTTTTTAATATGAATTAATGTTCACCATGTATATTATATTTAAAAAGTGTTTAAAATTTTAGCTACTACATATGTCGTCTCTTAAATAAATGTTAATTATTATCTTTATTTCTTTGACTAAGATAAGAATGAATTAAATAATATTGATTCAATTATATAAAGATGACGATAGTTGTAATCTATTACTTATGAAGAGGGTGGAAAAGTGTGGATTGGCGTTATAATTTTTAATAAATTTGAAGTATTGATATATTGAACCACATACAAATATGGTATAGTGTATAACTCATCTAATTTTTATTTTTATCCTCACAATTTAAGTCAATTTTGTATAGATTAAGAGTTTGATGAAATTTCAACATGAGATATTAATTTCCTCTACTTTCTAAACTAAATCATATTTTTGTTCTCAATGTTCTTGGTTTCATTTGTAGTGGTTTAGTTCCATGCGAAATGGTTTAATTGCTCAAGATGATGAGTCAAAGAAGACATATTTTGAACAAATGGAAGAAGTGCTTGTAAGGATGGAAGAAGTGCTTAACAATTTGAGTGAAGGAAAATATTTTTTTGGAGGAGATAAGATTGGATTTATTGATATTGCTTTTGGGTGCTATTTGAGTTGGTTAAGGGTCACAGAGAAAATTATGGGAATTAATTTGCTTGATGAAACTAAAACTCCTAGTTTGGTGAAATGGACTCAAAATTTTGTTAATGATCCTCTTGTGAAAGGAATTCTACCAGAAACTGATAAACTTTTGGAGTTTACCAAAGATTTTCTGCAAAGATTGGTTTCGAAATAAATGTAAAAACATTTCATTTTTCATTTCTTGAAATTTATGTTCCTTTTATTTTGGTACGAATAATTAGTTTTTTTGCATTCTCATCAATCTACTCATTATGTAATTGTTTGCGAGAATTGAATGATATAACGCATCTTCAAATATCAATTAAATAAATTAAGATATGTTTGCATAGTATTATGTGTATTTTGTTATGTTTTCTTTATAGTCATCTAAGTTTACCGCCAAAATATCAAATTTACCAAAAAAAATTATATACGTTAACACAAATTCGATCATTCTTTTAAGATTCATTGTTTGATATTTTTAATTAGTCATTTAAAAAAAATGATTTAGAAAATATTATATTACACCCTTTTTGATCAAAATTTGTTGAATATAAAAAACAATAATTTATGAAAGTTTTTTTGTTTTTAATTATTAGTGTATTGAATTTTATTTAAATTTTTATCTAAGAGATATTTAAATTATACATTACTAATAAAATATATATTTATTTTTTAATTAATTGATTTATGAAAGACTATCTTTTAATCGATCTATCAATATATAATATATATATATATATACTTATTAAATTATGATAAGTATCTATAATTTAACTTTGTGTTAAAATTAAATCTTCCATAAAAAATATTAAAATTAATTATATTCGATAACACTTAAATATATTAAATCAAAATTATTCTTCTAAAATTAATTTTATCTCTTTTAAAGTTAATATAAAGACTTAATTGCAGTTTTGATTCCCTATTGTAGCTGAATCGCGAAAATAGTTCATCTATTTTGTTTATCTCCAGTTTTGGTCACTAAAGCAGAATTTTGGTCCAAAACTTCATTAAATTTCATTTTTTTTTTGCATTTATTTAAGTCACAACATACCTCAAGATCTCATTTGCAACAATTGTACGTAAAATATTTCATCATAAATGGTATAGTACGACTTAAAAAAAATGAAATTTCATCAAATTTTGGACCAAAATTCTGTTTGGGGATCAAAACTGGAGAGAAACAAAATGAAGGGACTACTTTCACGTAGGGGAGCAAAACTACAATTAAACCTAATATAAAAGATAAACTTTTTCTCAAATGATATTATAATTATAAATTAAAGACGACTTGTTTATTTTAGAGCAATAATATTTATACATCTTTTATTTTTTTAATTTTTATTTAATATTTTACTATCCCTTTTATTTATCACATCATCTCCAAAGGTGAGCTCAATATAGGTTTATTAGATGGGGTCTACTCTGAATCAATTCATTCCTTTTCCATATTATATTCCATAACTTTAATTTATATATTAATATTTTATTATAACTTAAAATATTGATTTAAATATTCCAATTAATATTATTATACATTATTTTAATTTAAAATTAAAATAAAAAATTAATTTAACATTAAAATAAAATTGAATATCGTTAATAAAAACTTAAATAAAATTTCGTAACAAAAATTGTAAAGAAAAAGTATGAGTAACAATTTTTCCTATCAATAAGCTAACAATTATTAATTAAGGAAAAAAAAGACTAACGGTCATATATTAAAAAAAAATAGCTAACAGTTACAAAATTATTATTATTATTAATAAGTTAAAAAGATGTTAACGACTATAAATTAATTAAAAAGGATAAATTTATTATTATTAATAAAAGGTAGCACGTTTCTTCCTAACCTTGACACAACTCTAATAATGAACTCATTTTGTCTATCGTTGGAGATGCTCTAAACTTTGAGGAATTTTCTATTCAATATATCGAAACAACCAACAAAGAAAAAACAAATAAATTTTATTTTCTAGTACTTGATCTCGCCATTGATTGTGAAATTACGTTGTTGTGTTAGAAAGAGCATCTCCAACGGTGAACTCAATATGAGTTCATTAGATAGAGTCTACGGTGTCACATCATCTTTAAGCAATTTATTCCTTTTTTACTCAAACTGTAAACTCAACATGATTCATTTAAATAGGTCCACATTACCTTGAATCAATTTAAAAAAAATCATATTCTATCCCATAACTTTAATTTATATATTAATATTTTATTTATATTTAATTTTATTATAACTGAAAATATTAATTTAAATATTCAATTAATATTATTATATATTATTTGAAGATTATATTGATTTGGATCCATTTGGCACAAATAATTTTTGTTTGAAATAACAAATAAAAAAGTATCGTTAATAAAAACGTAAATAAAATTATGTTAAAAACTTGTAAATAAAAAGTATTAGTAACAAATTGTTCCTATTAATAAACTAACAATCATTAATTAAAGAAAAAAAAAGACTAACGATCATATATTAACAAAAAAAATAGTTAATAGTTACAAATTTATTATTATTATTATTAATAAACTAAAAAGAAATTAACGACTATAAATTAATAAAAAATGATAAATTTATTATTATTAATAAATTAATAAAAAGTAGCGGTTATAATTTTATTATTAGTAAATTGTGAAACTACCGTTGTTTCTTGAGAGCACCGTAACGACAGTTTGACACAATTTCAATCGTGAACTCACAAAGAACTAGAAGTTAAGTAATTCCTCACGGACGAACTCATTTTAGCTATCATTGTAGATGCTGTAAGTGATAAATTAATTAAGAGTTGGTAGCCGGGAGAAAGATGCATGATTTGAATTTAGAGTTGACAAAATTGAATTTGGAATTTGATCCAACAGTCACGCCTTATAATTAATTTAATTTAATTTTGTGAAATTTGATGTGTATACTTAAATTTCATCCATCCCTTTTCAAAATGACATAAAGAATAAGAAAATAATATTTCCATCTTCTCCAGCTTCAATCTTTTACTTTTTTTTTTTTAATCTAGACTCTTATATTATGTTCCATGTGTAATGCTAAGTTTTAGAATTTTTTATCATTATATTCCCTTTTTCAAAAGCCTTTACTAAATTGCCCCACTTTCAAAACTTGTTATCAAAATGCTCTACTTTTTAGAGTTAGTGGGAAAACTCTTCCTGGGAGAGTGACTTACTGAAGTGGCAAAATTTTTTCCCCTAGTAGGAGGTCGCATCCCCAGCCAGCGACCTCCCAAAGGGATTTTTTCAAATTCATTTTATAATAATAATAATAAAAATAATAATAATAATAATTATAATTATAATAATAATAATAACAATTATAATAATTAATAATAATAATTAATAATAATTAATGTATTATTAAAATAATTTCTTATTTTAATTATAATTATTTTTAATTTAATTATAATTATTTTTAACAAAAACAAATTTTAATAATAATAACAATAATAATAATAATTAATAATAACAATTATAATAATTAATAATAATAATAATAGTAATTATTATTATTATTAATGTATTATTATTATAATAATAATAATAATAATAATAATTATTATTATTATTATTTAAAAATAACTACTATTATTTAACAAGGAAAAAATGAATTTGAAAAAATCCATTTGAAAGGTCGCTGCCGGGGATGCGACCTCTTACTAGGGGAGAAAGTTTTGCCACTTCAGTAGGTCGCTCTCCCAGAGAGAGTTTTCCCACTAACCCTAAAAAGTAAGACATTTTAGTAAAAGTTTTGAAAATGGGACAATTTGATAAGAGCTTTTGAAAAAGAGGATATAATGATAAAAAATCCCTAAGTTTTAAGTCTTAAAGTATGTATGTTGTAGTCTTTTTTTTCTTTTCATTAAAAAAATGTCACAACTATTAAGATAGTGACTTGTCACAATAGGCATTGATGCGACAAATCAAACCATTACTTCATGTTAGAAAAAAATAATATAAATATGAATTGAATTAAATTTAAATTTAAATGAACACATGTATATTTTTACTTAACAATTAAATTTTTAAGTTAAAATTATTAATTTATTCATTTTTTTTATGAGTATTTTCGTGTATCAGAATTCCGAGAAACTTAATTCAATCTCTTCATTTTCATATTTCAAGACAAATTACTCATATGAATTAGATTTATTTAAAAAAAAATTAATAAATCTAATAATTTAAAAGATATTATATCTAAAGACAAATTTTTTTTAATAGATACTTAAATTAAAGACAAAAGAATTATAAAAATTTATTTCATCTGACATTATTTATAAACAAAAATTGGTGACAAAATATTGATGTGTTTAGTAAAAATAATTGAATTAAATATGTCAACTTTTTTATCAAACTTTTTAAAAAAATAAGGTCGTAACTAAACAACGAGAATTAAAAAAATTGTTAGTAATACTTTCTTTATTCTTCAAAAAGTTATTTATTTAATCATTTTATACATATTAAAAAAAATTATAATAACAAAAAAAAATAATTTTATTAAATTATCCTTATCAACTATTACCATAATTAGTAATATATGTTTTTTTTATTAAATTGCTAAAAAAAATATTATTAATAAAATTGAAAGTGCAAGATGTACTTAGAATTGAAAGTACACATAATCAAAGTCACTAACAATTAGATAACATAAACAACCCCTATCGATGAAAATCATATAAAAGTTAACAATTATAATTTTATTATTATTAAATTGTAAAAGTACCATTACTTTCTGAGAGCACTGTAATAACAGCTTGACACAACTCCAATCGTAAACTCACAAAGAACTAAAAATTAAATAATTACTTACAAACGAACTCATTTTAACTACCGTTGAAGATGTTGTAAGTGATAAATTAATTAAGAGTTGGTAGCCACGAGAAAGATACATGCTTAGAGTTTAGAGTTGACAAAATTGAATTTGTAACTTGATCCAAGTTATAGTTAATTTAATTTAATTTTGTGAAATTTGAGGTGTGGTAGCCGTCCTACTTAAATTTCATCTATCCCTTTTCAAAATGACATAAAGAATAAGAAAATAATATTTCCATCTTACTACATATTGTATGGTACGTATTTTATCTTTATTGAAAAATAAAATAAAATACATTGTCGTTCCTTCAAGTTTAAATCAAATCTAGCTTAATTTTTTTTTTTAATCTAGTCTCTTATGTTATGTTCCATTTGTAATGCTAAGTTTTAAGTCTTAAAGTATGTATGTTGGAGTCTTTTTTTTTTTTTTTTTTTTTT